>JAUMHH010193202.1:0-29785 GCA_032359455.1 Chlamys rubida
GAACCCTGAAACACAACGATGCCCGACGTATACTCATACTTGACCTTTGTACAAAGTTTGACCAAAATCTGTCAAAGAATGAAGTTGCTAAGTGTTTACATTGAATCGGGACAGGACGGGACGAATAAAAAATAAAAATGTCTTTCCTTAGCAACTTATAAATTATTGTTACATTATGGTATATACACACATTGGCTAGAATACATACCCATTCCATCCTTGCCGTTGATGAATCTAAAGGGTGTAGGCTGTCCTGTGGACTGGAAATTATAATTGCCATAGCCAGGTTTTTCATTTTCACCATCATCATCATCATCAGATGATGAGCTGCCCGACATTTCATTGTAACTGTCGTAGCCATCATACAGTCCGAGATTGCTCATGTAGTCATCTTCTCCCTACAAAACAGGTGTACACACAGTGTAATCACAACATAAAATATTTTCATAATATAACAGAGAATGTCTCTATAGATAGGAAAATGGTTTGAAAATATTGTGCTGTGATATCTTTATTGATATTTCTCTATGAGATAAGCACAAGCAGTGTAACTGATGTCATTTAATGATGATATGCTACTCTGTTTGACCCTATCACTTAATTACCCTAATGTTGCTGTTAGCCTCCATAGTCAAGCTTCCATAAATTGACCAAGCTATTATATATCACCACTTATTACTGTTGTCATAGATACAACCATCTACTTACCCAACATTGTTGTTACAGAGAAAGTTAACAATCTCATATTTATCCCTATGTTGTTGTTGTCGTCGTCGTCGTCATCATATACCAAATGATACCAATGTGTTCAATTTGTCATACACAAGTGTAAAATACCTTGATATTATTTACCCAACATATACAGTTGTTATATTTACCCCCATGTTGCTGCTGTCGTAAACAGAGTCTGAGCGAGCATCTGCCAGGCTGTGATTAGAGTCCTCCTGCTTGGGAAACGTCTCACCATCTGCTTGTCCAGGTACACTCCATCCTCCCCAGTCTGACAAATTTACAACAGGTTTTATTACACAAATACCACACTGTCATCAACTACTTGCATGTTAATCAAACATTATTTTTTTATAATTTAACTTGTATATTGACTGATACGTTTGACATAGTTATTGGAGGTTTGAGAGGTGAAAAAAAGGCACTTTGAAGGTTTGGAAAACATTTCAGATTTGGTCAAGATTAAGTAAAATGTTCAATTTTGCAATAAACCAACCAACCCACAAAATGGCCAATGAACAATTGCAATTGTATTTCCCACTAAGCAATGCTATTCAAATAGTATTAAAGAAGTTTTTCATTCCCATGCCATAAAACCTGCTCGATTCTTACCTGTATCAGTCTGATCCTGAAAATACAAAATAAACACATGAAATTCTGTAGAATAGGTTGAATTATTAGAGATAGTCCTGTAGTAAATGATGTAGTAAATCAAAAAGAGGCTACTAATGTGGCCATATTGTAAATAAAAGGGAAATTTACCCAAGTAGAATGCAGTTTATACCACCACAAAATAGTGTGTAACATGTATAGGTGCTTCAATAGTCTGATTACTTTGCGAAATTTTGATAAACATGACTTCAATGTTTGAAAATATCGCATTACTAGGAAATGTTAAGTAGATTCCAAATATAGGTCAGTCCGATGTACTGTACATGTAAAATAGGTTATGTTTATGTCGGAGACGCGTGACCAACTTCCAGCCTTGAAATGCCTGAATTTATTGTTTATATGATATAAGTTTTATTTAAGAATGTCGTGAAAGAACAAACGTGCAGTACCCATAAACACAACATAGAAAATGTTCCTTACATCTCCATTCAGTAAATATGATATTACAACCTGTCAAAATATAAACACAGACTTCATGTGCCACGACCTAAGAGCCACCAACCAAAACATTCGCTTGCAAGCTCGCATACTGCATGTCAGACACAGATACTTACCATTTTGGTTCATAGAACAACCATTCAATGATCTTTTTAGAAGACCGCGATAAAATATCCAGTCGAGGACTCAGAAATAACGTAGAATTTGCCCCTTTCGTATACGTGTGGAAGCAAAATTTGCGCTGGTGCCTAGATTTTCAGGGACAACAAAGGTGCACTTCATTCCGCATGCGCAATGCATTCATACGATTTTCTTACAGAGCCTTTCATTGGCCGATATTTTACAATAATCTGAAGGAAGTCGCAAATCGACTAATCAACGCCGGGATTACACTAGGGTCCATAAAAGGTAAGTCGTGCAGCCTTCGGATAAAATCGTGAATTTCCGTTTGTATACAAAACGGAATTACCGAACATGATTAGAGACACACGAAATTATGTCATTGTCTGAGCATGCGCAGCTTTGTAAACTTCCGACATGTGTTTGAGTTGTTTCTCTTTCATTAAGCTACAATAGCAGAAGCAGTACCAAGACAACAATTAGAAGAAGAGTGTGGCTAAAATGTGCGTATTAACGCTACAATAAGACATGTAAATCAGGAGTATGAATATAGAGGTAGATCCCAATTCAACACAAAATTAAATAAACTGCCCGGTTCCTACCAAAAGCACATTACAACAACCACCGGTCCATCTTCATTTAGCATACTGTATCCACAGTAAGATACCCCATCTCCAATGCTTGATATTGAAAAATACGCAATATAGTACGATAGAATAACCTTACCAGTATTTTACAGTAGGACACCCCTCCCCAATGTGCCCCTCAACCCTTTTTCTGAAAACATGTCATTAACTACCCCTCAACCATTACCCTCAAGAGAGGACAGAGCTGTCAACACTAACCCAGTCTCAAGATAGGACATTAACTGTTAAACCTCTCAACGCTAACCTACATTGGTACAAGACATAACCGAACTCTCAACCGATAACAGATATCACAACCCTTAACCTAAAGAGAGGACAGACTTCTGGAACATTAGTTATTAACCTCAAGTCAGGACTGACCTCTCAACCATTAACCATCCGACAAGACTGACCTCTTAACTGTTAACCTCCAACTATAGGCTGACTGATAACCCTATAAGCTAGCTTCAGGTCTATATGTTGACTCGTAAATCTCAACCTTACCAGGGATGTTGCTAAGAACATGTGTAATAGGATGAGGAATAGTGATAAAGATAGTGCCGTCGCTGGGGCTCGAACCCGCGACCCTTGGCTCTCTAGCCCGATGCTCTACCGCTGAGCTAAAGGGAAATTCCCTACAGCTGACGCTTGTAAGGCAACCTAATTAATCCACATATTGGCCACAGACATACAGCGCAACTATAGTTGTGACTAGCACTCAAAGGGTTAAAAAGTGTTCCATTTTTCCGTAACCTCACCCTAGGAATAAATTCAAACTATAGAAATACTTGTTTTCGTACGAATTTCAAAGGTCTTCATTAGATGTTAACATGAGGGTACCCAAAATGGAACACGTTTTAAAGAAAAATGCTAAAACATTTATCATGTCATATTTATTTTCAGTAACACTATTTTTCATTCAAATGAAACAAATAGATGCAATTTAGCTTTCATTTGATGTGTTTCTATGAAAACGTTTTATCAATAGCTCTTATTGGAAAAACCCATCTGTGTTTAAAATCGTTCAGTTATTGAGTGTCCATAATATTAAAGAATTGTGTCTACTAGGAAAATTCATCTATGAGGCAAACAAATTGAGGTGTATTATAATGGAATATGATTGTCTTCATTCTCTGTACATTGTCCATGATTTGTGTATGATATGCATTGTTTACTGATGGGCCAATGGCCAAAAGTTCGAATAAAACTTGTAAACTTGTACAGACAATGCTGCATCTACATTGTGGGCCATACCAGCTGTTTATCTACATTGTTTTAAATCAAGATTTGCTCTGGCTAACCAATTTTGACCTCGCAACCATTTGTTTATATATATTTAAATCTGAAATCTGATTAATTAAAGAGGAAGAATTGGGAGGCAACGTGAAACTGGGGATTAATGCCGGGATAGGGTTCGGAGGGGGAGGGGGAGGGGGGAGTGAAGCCGAAAGATATATCGAACTGTAAAGGACATATTTTGGGGGTGGGGAGGTGAGAAGAACTTAGAAGGAGACGGAGGCTGTACAAGGCAAAGCCCCCGATACCTCTCAACGGCGCTTCGCCCCTGGAACCAGTTACCCATCCACACACTTAGTCCGGTTTGTGCTCCAGACATTTATATGGATCTGCCCTGTTGAATGACAGTATTTCGAGTTACCCACATACATAATACGCTTGTACTACAGTTCGGATATCAATATATGCTGATATGCATACTTTAACACATTTACGAACATGTATAATCATTGATATCTAAATAATTACTACCAACCTGATCTAATGCATTCTGCAAGTGTACCACCACAACCTGTCTTTTTGTCTTTCAGCTCGTTGTAGATCTCCTCAGTCAAGTTTTTCTTGAGCAGTGATTTTGAATCCGTTGCCGCTTTCAATTTACTCCACAACTCATCCAAAGAAGCCATTTTGAGTTACCAAAACAAACGAAAGGAAGTGGTAACTGCGACGTAATAAACAGCAACCAAGCCTAACAAAATGAAAACAAAGCGACTGTTACCGATGACGCAATAAAACTGATGACGTAATCCTTTGTGACGTCACCGATAACGCATTTTCCCGGCAAAACAAACCACTGTCCATAACGTTATCGATGATAAAACAACAATAAATCGTTTTATTTTCTTTCTTGTTTTGGACCGGCAGCAGACTTAATCGTTAACACGAGTTATTCCGCTTTGTGTACGTATTATTACTACCCAGCCGACGGGTCATGACATAGATCTATTTATTTGTAATGAATATTGTTTTTTATGTTGTAGATCTACTAGAATATTATGCTGAGTTTTCCCGATTAATTATTTTTTTGTGTTTTTGTTATTTTATTTTATTTTTGGCTGGGCCATTCTTATTCAATTCACATTAACATCCTCGCTGATTTGATATTGCTTTTAAAACGTACCATTATTTAAGCTTACAGGACTGAAAACCGGTCCCATGGCATGTAAATAGACTTAAGTCGAAACACATGGACGGTACTGACATAGGTGGAGATACGCAAACAAAATTTTGTTATTGCAGGAATATTTCACGCTATGTTCAACCCGGCCGGTCATTTTGGTCTTATTACCAATATGTATCCTGAAATTGTGTTGGACTATAGGTAGGCTACACAGTATACCATTTACATTTGAAGATACCTTTTTTTCATAATCTCACAAGTATCGACCATAATCTCACATGTATCGACCATAATCTCACATGTATCGACCATAATGATCTTACACGTAACACAGATTATTATCTAATGGGTATTAACCATAATTTTATGAGTATTTACCATACTCTTATTTGTTTTGACCATACTGTTATTTGCTCTGATCATACATGTGACACATATAGACCATTTCTGGACTGATAGGATTGTACTTATCAACACAATGATCATAATAAAGTTCACATTTCGTTCTCTTTTTTGTCTATTTCTATAAACACACTGGTCTAACCCGTATCAAATCTATCTACATTAACATTTCCCGCGTTCCCGTAGTGACACCTCTTTTTCAAGATATATTCTCCGTCCGTCTTCTTATGCTGATATTGAAACGGAGATTTGGGAAAAACTTAATAAATGGTCACCGGATTGGCTTACTACATTTAACCCACAGAAAAGCTTGAAGCAGCAAGAATTATTACTGGCCTGCCCTCTTCTTCTAGTAAACAATCATTGTATCAATAATCCCAACTTGAACCTGTATCTGAGTGAAGAAAACTTTAGAAACTTTCCCTACAAACTCCACAATAAACTAACACCTTCTCATTTAACAAACCTTCTTCCTCCTATAGTATACGAACGCAATAGCTACAACGTGAGAAATACTGAAAACTACACTGTTCCCAATTTCCGACTGTCTAGTTCTTTCCATTCTTGTATCCCTTCTTCTATAAGGCTATAGAACGATTTACCAAATACTGTCCATAGAACAGCCACCCGTTAACAGTTTTAAATAATTGATTCAGCGTAACCAAGGTTACTTGTTGCCTATTTTTTTCATGTTGGAAATCGTAAAACGAATATTTTAATACAAGATTGTGTCATTCATGTAGGAGTTTAAAGTATGATTTGTATAGATTTAATATTATAGGTGATCCAACGTATGTATATGGAAATGAGTGTGAAAATGCAGTACCTTTTTTTTATTGTATGCTGTATACAAAACAAAGACAAGTTCTGATTGATGATATCTCACGTAATTGTAATATTTCTCTCAAAGTTGCTCTTTACGGTTTTACAAACCTGTCTGATGAAGACAATGAAACGTTTTCCTATATAGTTCAAACCTACATTAAATATCGTAAAAGATTTTAAGGTCAGTAGAACTAGTATATTTACAAATTAAAAGCTGTTATCGTATCGTCTCTCCTTCTTATTCTTCTCATTCTTCTCAGATCCTCTTTCTTTCTTCCTTTCCCTTCCTTTCCTCTTTGTTCATATATATGTTTTTGATCAATATTTTTACTGTTGTTGTCATGTAATTTATATAATGAAATGTATTGGAGGCGTTTCTAAGTTGAGATAACGTGTGCCCAATATGTTTAAATCAAATCCGGCGTTCTAGCCTACAAGCATACCGAACGACTGTAAAACCAACACGTGTCGAGGCGGAACACCAATCGGTTCAAAAAACATACGCAATATCTGTGACCTCATACCTAATGTCTGTTATCCCATACCCAATGTCTATGATATTGCTGTAAATAACGATTAGTGCACTTACCAGAGAGCCTGTACTGTTTCTGTATATCGTGATGTCGTAGGGGAGAGCTTGGCACCGAGGGCGACAGGGAATCGACAGCTAGGGGACGTTCGATCGCTTCAATGTTCTTATATCACTCTGCCGATTGCCAGCCTTCGGAACTCCTCGGTGCTGAACGTAGCGCCTGTCATGCGTATGCACAGGGGTTCGAAAGGCCTCTTACAACAAATGACCTAAAGTATGGCGTTATGCCATAACCCGTTGTGATTGGACGTCATGCCGTTACGCAACTGTAAGCCGTCAATATCTATATAGGCCCGTAGATAAAAGAACGACAGCTGGGAATCACAAACGGTATAGGAGACATCAAACGTAACTGTCGAGATGATTTGAATAATAGATAGCATAAGTAATAGTGGTGCAAGACTTTCAATTCAGTACAAAAAGGGGAAAAAAGCCCGTTATGATCCACAATAACCTCATACCGAATAACGAATACTAAAAGCGTACTATTCTATAGTATAGTTTTAACATTTCGTAAGTTGTCTTTCCTATTTTTTGTTTTTAATAAAGTCTCCAAGAAGGCAAACCAAACAACACAAAAAGTAAAAAATGAAATAAATATAATGTCACTAAGTCAATATCTGATATTAAATGTATGTTTTTACAGCATAAATATTTGGTTTCATTGGTGGATGTGCATACACGTAGACAGACCTCGGATCACAAGCTTAGCAACTAAGAAATAAAAACAAATAGCTATGTAATTCTTAAAGTATTCAAGGCGAATTTTGCAGCTATTTTGAAAAAAAACATCCAACCCTCAAATAGCCCGAATATTTGTGTCTTTAAGTCGATTAAGTGAATATAAAAGATACTTTTTATGTTATTTTTTAAAGCTTGCTTCATAAGTTCGATGTTTTGTGTAAAAGCAAAGCTGCACACAATAATATCCTTAAACGCTAGCACATACTGTAGTTGATAAATAGGCCACAGTGACCTTGTGTTATATATCTGCTGCAATATGTCAACGATAGTCTCTATTTTGTGTCTAAATACACATTAGAACTATACAATAATCTTACAAAATTGTATTTATTCGTATCTTAACCAAATCTCAAGAAATGAGGGTCGAAATAAACGGTCAGGAACGCATATATACTATAACCCAACCATATTAAGATGGCATACATATCAGCTAAAAATGCTGACGTTATACTTTTGTGACGTCATAATAGTAATAATAATAATAATAATAATAAATTCTTTTATTTAGACAGGGTAACATATTTAGATTTTCATCTAGTTTACAATTTGGCCCTGTAAAACACATTATATATACATACATAAAACAACAGCACATCATGCATACAGAGACATATGACATACAATAAAATAGAAAAGTAGTTAAATAGTACAATACATTATTAAGACAACCTATTATATTGTATCACTAAATATCACAGAATTGCATTTAGAACATTAGAAAATATCACAGCATATTACAAGTCAATACATACATATATTTATCACAGGGTAATATAAGGATTATCACAGGAAATGATAATAAACAGAACCATAGGGATAATTTCAAATAATGTACTTTAAAATATACATATAGTATATACCATATAGTACTCGGTTTCCCAGTGATTGGGAATCCCCTACCTACTTGGAAATTATATAATGTGTATGCTGTAAATATTGTACACTTTATCATACATTGTATCTTGACCATATGGAAGATGAGCTTCATGCTCAATATTTTATCAAGAATAAATAAAGCCTTTATTAATATTATCATTATTATTATGTTAGGGAAGTCAGGAATAGCTGAATTGGGAGTGATGCCAAAGGTTTTTGGTTATTTCATTCTCAATCAAGAATTCATAGTTGTAATGGTGGAGCTTCAATAAACAGTAAATTATAAAAAAAAGTATGTATACCTCCAAAAACCAACAAGTGTTGCAGAAGTCAAAAATTTTGAGTGGAACCAACCAGAATTAATGTAGCCTCATTTGAATAATGGATCGAAGCACATATCAATAAATGAGAGCATGTAAAGATCAAATTTTTAATTAGATTGGCATGATATTGTCTTTATGCAAGAAATATGACTGTCTCATGTCTGTAACAACTTTACTTGGTTGTAGTTGATGAAGCAGTGGACAACCTATTTGCGATGTGTGAAACTGGGATACAGCCAGACCCTGAAACTCAAAGTAAAAACCGACTTGCACAAATTGCACATGATATACTGTGTAGTGATGCGTCCAGTGACTCTTTGTCAGTCAGTAGTCATTCAAGCATGGCATCGTCGGAGGAGACTAGCAGTTCTCGTAGTGGGATGGCCAAATCATCCACCAACAGTTCTAGGGAGAACATTCTTAACAGTACAGAAATAGAAGGAGCCATTGGTTTTGATCCAAGCATGATTGAAGTTGAAAGCTTAGATACAAGTATGCTAGCTGAAGATAAAAACATGGAAGTTCTCCAACAGTATTGTACTGATGCAGAGGCCTGGGTGTCCTCCATGGATAAATTGGGTATGACTGTGAGAGAGAACAAAAACATGAGCCATACAACAGGTGATGTTGTACCATTACAGACAACAGGAGCTAATCTGGTCACTCCTCTAATACAGGAGGCTCATGTATCCAGCCCTCAGCTTGTTGTGCAGGAATGTATACCTGATGTAGACCATTCAAAATATCAGCACAATTCTTCTGTGAATGTAAATTCCAAGTCATATGCAGATTTAGATTATCCTTGTAAAGATCTAAGTGCTAGCAGACTAAGGCATTCTGATAGTGCAGTAGTTGACATGGTAGAATGTTTACCTGGTGAGAACAGGACCACCTGTGAATTGAACAAGGAAATTTACCTTAACAGTCATAGCGGGTCTGGTAAGCTGACACACGACCATAGCAACTGTCCCAAGGATACACTTCCCAGCAGTAGCATCAGTGATCATAGCACTCCAGTTTCTTCAACTGACATAATACAGGGAAATCAAGTCGCAGCCACCGAAATGGAACAGAAAGATGTTCTTGTGTTTTCTGCAGCCACTTCAAACACACCGTGTATGCTAGCATTTGACTCTGCAGACCAGTATTTTATTTCTCCAGAAAAAATGGAATATGCTGGTAGTGGAAATTTAGGTGTTTTTGGGAAAAGTGCACGAAGCTTGTGTAATGATGACGGTGCTGTGATGGAACCTGACTCCCCATTGTCACCAGTTTCAGTTTTTGAAAATTTAGGAAAGTTAGCAGGGGAGATAGCTCATATGGAATTGCATTCACAGTTCGAAACTCATTCAAATTCAGACATTTTCAATAGTGATGACTATGGTAAGGATTTTTTTACAGGTTTAAAATCGAATTTACAAAATTCTGATGGATTGGCAAATATAAATTTTAATACTGATGTACATAATGATAATAAATTGGGTTTTAAAGATTTAGTAAAATTGGAAAATGAAAGTGGTTCCATTGATGAAGGAAATACGGAATCTGTTGATAGCAAGAATAAACTTGACTTACAGACATTTGGTCAAGAGTTCGGCGGTACAGGGAGTGGAGCCTCCTCCAATGAACCTGCAAATTGTCTGAGTAACAAAGAGCTTGATCATAATGCAGATAAACCAACTATGAAAGAAACTTCAAATTGTGAATATAATACTACATATAATCTGAAACCAACTTTGGAGAAAGATATGGATGATGTTTCTCCAGAGCAGATTTATGATTCAGATGTTAATATTTCCGGCTCAAGTTCTGACAGCTTGAATGAGAGCTTAACCCGGGCTTTAAACGATAGCATTAACCTTACAGAATTGTCAGTAATTGATGACGATTATGAAGGTGTTGTAAGAAGCCAGAGCTGTATGAGTAGTCAGTCGGAGGAGGAGGTGGGGGAGGAGCTAACAACAGCTCTCAACAAATCTGTGGACATAGCAAGTCCTGGTGAAAAAAGTGACGTTGAAACTAAACAAGCTACATTAACTGAAACACCAAAAATGGTTCTTAAGCTCCATGACTCGGACAGTGATGAGAAATTAAGTGAATTTTGTGAACAAAGCAAAAAGGATATGCAAGCGGACAGTATGCCTATTGGTGGAGAATCCCAGACCTGCACAAGACCACCTGAAGGTATTGAGGTACCTGATTTTGCTTCTAATTTATCTGTCAACGCTTGTGAATTTGTTCCGAATGTTCGAAAGGAAGCCTCATCTTCATTTAATCTGAACATGAACAGTGACCCCTGCAAACCAGCACCAACATTTTTGACCCCGAAATATGTGTCTGCTACAAAAACCAACATTAGGACCAAATCTTCTAGTGACTGTAATTTGCGTTTCCCATTCTCATCTGTAACACAGCAGACACCACTTGGAACTTCTCTTCTTGGTACATCTTGGGTCACACCTATAAGACAGCACAGCTCACCAGCAACAGGAAATGACCAGATTCCCTACAGTAAAGTAGGACATCCTCCCCCGAGGATCCCTCAGTACCCCCCACCACATTGGCTAACGGCTACTCCTGTGGCCAAGTTTGGGGACCCAGTGGTAACCCAGAAAGAGGGTCCCCCCACAAAGCTCACAGACATACAGGAGGTGGAGGCCAAGATAAAAGCCGGACACAAATGTTTTGTGATGCTCCGAGGTCTACCAGGAAGTGGAAAATCTACATTAGCCAGGTATTTATTACTGACTAAAAACATAAAGATGTAATCCTATACATGGTTCAGTTATTTATGAAAGCATTTTAGCCCCATAACATGTAAGAGAAACATATTAACATATAATATATATATTGGGAGTTGTTTGCACTGAAGCAATCTAGGGGAGGCAACTCTGAGACGGTTCTTTGTATACTACATAGTACATGTGATGAGTTGACTGTTATAATGATGTAAGAAAATGGGAATTAAATGTATTTTTCTTAGATACTGTTATTGAATGTTTTAGTCTATGCAATACGTGCACGTATACTATAGACCTTTGTATCATATTTGTATGATACAGTAATTCAATCTGATTAAAATCATCTGTAACATGGTTTCATTCACTTCGTACCACGCCTAGTACCAAGTAAAATCCTCTGTTACATGGCTTCATTAACTTCGTACCACGCCTAGTACCAAGCTAACAAAGCCATATAACAGGATTTGAATCAAATTTCACAAATTGAACTTGATTCCACTGTTCAAGTTATTAAATTAGAACAAGATTGAGTATGATATATTTCAAATTGAACATGAATGGAGAGAAATCATGAGGTACATACATGTATTTTGTTTACAAAAACAATAGCCGTGTATAAATAAGAATTAGGTACATGGACTGAAAGCAATACCACATGTTAGCTGATTATGATGTTTCTATGTGACAGGAAGCTACAACACACAACTTCTAAACCAGGAGTTGTGCTGTCCTCAGATGACTATTTTATACAGAATGGTATATACAGATTTGAGCCCCATCTGCTGTCTGACGCTCACGAATGGAACAGACTCAGAAGTATGTCTTTGTTTCTCAAATAAGCCATTGTCTGTATAATAACCCATTGCTGTTTTATGATAACGATGTATTTAAATTCTGATTATTTAAACTGTGGTTGATATTTTCAGCTATACAGAACCTACATAATGGCTGTACACCTGTAGTGGTGGACAATACTAACACGCAGGCATGGGAGATGAAGCCCTACATAAAACAGGTACATGTCAACTTCAGTTCCGTTATCAAGAAACAAGCTGGCAATGTGTAGCTATGCTCTTATACAGAACTCGTTTCTCCTCGCTGTTACCCGGTAGTTGTGTCAACCTTTTCTTTCATAAAATAATATCTGCCAATCCATGATTTATAAATACACATGATCTAAAAGCCACACCATTGAAAAGTGCTGCTTTACTGATTTTACACTCAAAATAATAGCTGTAAAACACCATACAAGAAGGTGAATTTGATTATTTCAGGCACAAAAGTTTGGTTACGACATCAGCTTCCTTGAACCAGACACTCCATGGAAGTTTCACCCGAAAGAGCTTGCCAGGTTTGTAAATAATAGAATGAAATGATACATATTGTTTATGATAGCCTTATATTTCATAGGTGTAAAATATTATATGTCATGAACCCATATAGTGATTTGCAGAATGCAGTAAGAATTCACAAAAGAAAGAGGAACTTCGGAATTAAACAGCTAAATATTGTAACTTAGTCTGAGGTTTCAGGATATTTTGTAATGAATATCTTCAAGCAAAGCATTTACCGTATAATAGGAGTAGAAAAATTCCAAGAACGGGAAAAAAAAAAAATCCCAAGAAATAATTAATCTAGATGGTTTAAAGAGCAATGGGAAAATGAAGTTTAAAAGATATTGAGGTATTTATTTGTATGATTTAGGAGAAACACTCATGGCGTTCCCCTCAGTAAGGTCCGATTGATGCTGGAGCGCTATGAGAAGGGTTTAACAGTGGAACAAGTTCTTGGTAAACCTCCAACACCAAATGGTCAACACAAGAAGTAAGTCTTTTTCATACTCAATTTGAATTTCACTCATTCACCCCTGATGGCACATTTGAACACTTTCAATTCAAAGGTTGGAATGGTTTATTATGAAATTTCAGGGGTGAATGAGTTAAGTATTTTCCTTAAGGACACAAAGGTAAAAAAAAATATAAATCTTATTCTTCCTAATTCTTTTTTCACCATTGTCTTATGGTAGCTGATCAACTCTAACTGTCTCCGTCTGCTGTCAGATAAAAAAATTACCACCAGTATGAATACAGAAGCTTAATTCATTACCATTCAATTACGGCTTTGTTGCAAAATGTCAGATTTCTTAATTTTGTAATACAATAAGGTAAATGACGGAGCATCAACACTAATGGTTCTGCCATGGTGGACTTTTTATCGCATTGACAGGTTTAGATACACTAGGCCTAATGTCATCAGAAATGTTAAAATGTTCAGAGTTATTTTTCAAAATGGACACCATGCTACTCTTCTGAACAAAATGGCTAAATGATCTATTAGCACATGATCTGTGCCAGTGTTGCTTGTGTATGGTCTGTAGTTATTTCTAAATGGAATTTGAATGGTCCTGGAATGATATGGGAGTAGTCTGATTTACAGCTACTTTGAAAATCTATATATTTCTACACCTAAACTTGAAGTCCTATTGGCACAAGCTCATTAGCATATCAAACATTATATCCTTGCAGAGGCACAAAGATAGACGTCTATGATCACAAGTATACACCACTGTAATGAAATTGAAGTCTATTGGTAGACATGAATATGAGAAATATGAACACAACACAGACCTACACATGAAAATACCTCTACATTTAATACCAATACTGCAGGTTATCTGAGTACTAAAACTACAACAGGGAATATTGCTTTTTTTGTAAGATGTCAATACATAGTAAATGTTTTACTAAAAATCTAATGCTGCTTATTCTGTGTTTAGCGACCAGAAGACTCTCTCTAGTCATGCCAAGGATAAAACAGTACACACACAGAGGAAAGATGTGAAAGCCCAGCCCGGGGGGACACAAGCTCACTCAGGAAGCTCACACATGAACGCCCAGCCCGTATGGAGACAAGCTCACACCTCTTTGGTACAGCAATATGCCAATAATCTTGGACAAGCCCAGAAACAGCATGCTCAGCAACCAAGTGTGTCCACCAATACGCTAAACACATCCACAAAGTGGGATGAAACTGTTACAGAAGAGAGGTGTAGTGAGAATCATCACGCCCCGACGCTGTCTGCTGTGCCGTCTCCTGTGTCTAGTGTGGTAGTTTGTAGTCAATCACAACAATCCACCACGCCGACCCCACCTACCTGTGGTAATGTGAACAACAGTAACATTTCTAAGGAAAATTGGCAAATGTGGAAAAAGTTAGGTCTCTCTGATTTAGTCAAACAGTTCAGCAAAAAACCGGAACAGGTCGGTTCCATTGCAGAAGAGACCAGTATGGACCTGAGTAGGGGTCTCCCTATGGACAACCAGATGGGAGAGAATCAATCTCCTTGTGAAAATACAGAGCAACAGAAAGAATTCCTTACAACCGTTTCTGAAACAGATAAGGCGGTCAACTCTCCCAGGGAGGACGAAACACAGGAAACTGTTCCTGCTGCATCAAAAACTGAGGACGCCAAGAAGTGCAGGTCACCAGGATCACACAGAGGCTGTGTGGGTGGAAACACGAAGGACATGTCACCCAGAGGCCAGTGTTTAAGGGACAGCAGCCCTTCCTCTGACAGTACATTTCACACATGCTCCGAGATGTTGACAGACCAGGAGGGAAGCAGTTCTTCATTGCAGGAAGATCAAGCTGTCAACTCCCAGGATACATCGTTAGACCTGTCAAACACATCATCAAGGAACGACGATGAGGAGTCAGACTGTGTCACAGATTCTCACAACACTGCAGTGGTAGATCAGAGCCCTTTTGACAAAGCTTCAGAATCAGAACCGGAGTACAAACAGGATACTGACCTGACATCAAACCACAAAGCTGATTCTCCCGAATCCAATGCACCTGTAAGTGATTGTGATTCTCAAAAGACACCTGAAGATGATTGTGATACTCAGAAAATATTGGAAAATGATTGTCATACTCAAAAGTCATACATTGAAGATCCTGATGCACACCTTGTTTCGGAAAATGATACTCATATAGCACCAAAAATTGGTCCTGATACCCACCAGACATCTGCAGATGACCTTGACACCAACCAGACATCTGCAGATGACATTGACACACATCAGACATCTGCAGATGACCTTGACATACATCAGACATCAGAGTCTTTGCCAGTAACCATCGCTGAAGTACTAGACAAGACACAAGATGTGCTGTTAGCAGAATACACTAGTCAGTGTGATGCAGAACTACCAGATTTGGCAGCTAGTCGAGAAGTGTTGACTGAGGATATTACACAAGCAGAAAACATTCCCCTCGACTGTACAAGTGTAATACAGTCTCAAGGTGTCAAACCGTGTTCTACCACACTAGAAGTGATCATTGATGATATCCCCGAAACAGTGAGTAGCAATCGACAAAATGTAAGCAAATTAGAGGATGACAGGTCCGTTAAAGTGGAGGAAGCCAATGATGATGTGAACGGGAGCAGCAAAGACATTACAGTCTCTGTCCAACAAACTGTGAAGTATTCTCTAGATGATATTCCCAAGAATGTGAAAGACACAGTGGATGAACTTATTAGAGAAAATGTAGGGAGTGAATTAAATTACTCTGTAGATTACAGTGTTACAGCCAATGAACTTAAGGCCATTCTCCTCTTCACCGACCTGGAGGATGAGGAGAAGATGATGGCTGAACAGTACATCAGCCACAGGTTATGTAGCAAAACCTCAGAACTTAGTGCTCTGACTTCAGCACAAAACACGTCAGATGACTGGATATCTCACCCACCAGCATTTGTCCAGGACGAATTGAGTCAACAAATTCAGGTTTATGATGATTTCAATAGAGCGCAGATTTTGGAGTGGGAAGAACCCAAACCAGGTAGGAAACAGAGGTTTAGCAAACGTCCAAAGCCGAAGTGTAAGCAAGGTTTATCTGAAGTGAAAACAGACATTGATAAAACCACAAAAGAATCATGTAAAGTTTCTGCGGAAGTTGAACTTGAAAATCAAAAAGTTTTAAAAGCTGCAAGTACTATGGAGCAAGAAGATATATGGACACCTCCTCAGCAGCAGAGGGAGAAACGTACACGTAATTACAGAACACATGCTAGTAATCCACCAGCTGATGACAAAGGTCAGGGAATATCTACAGAGAAATCCAGGGCAGAACCTTTGGTTACATCAGTAGCTGCTCAGGCCCTATCTAAAGAAGTGGAAGTCGATGTCAGTCAATCCTCTCAGTCGCAGTCATCGCAGGAATCCTCACCAACAAAACCAGCAAAGAAGAAGTCCAATCGCAGGAAGCTTGACCCATATAAACAGGGGCCATTCTTGGAGCCTGAGGTTACAAACAAAGTGATTGGTGCAGACTGGAGTTTCCCTGTACTGCCAGAAACTGTATTCAAAGAAGAGGTCCCAAAGAAGACGAGAGAGCCGTGTTTGTTGGAACATGAGACCTACATTACAGCAAGAGACCTTAAGGTGCTGAATGCTGTTAACAGAGGGGAAGACCCAGCACATCTAATGGGGGGTAGAGCCCGCTACACAATCTTAGCCGGTCACAACAAGGACATTAATAGGGAAGTAACCGACTCGGACCTGTCGTCGGAGGCCAGCAGTATGATGGACAAATCTATTGTGCGACAGCACTGTGTTGACCGGGGCACCATGACTGAGGAGAATATTGAAGCAGACATAGAATTTCTACAAAGTAGTTTCCCGACCATCCCCGTAGACGAGCTGTCTGATGTTCTAAATCAGTGTGGAAACAACCTCCAATGGGCTATTAACTTACTCTTAGACTGGAAATACAATCTTCCTCTCAGCTCTGATGACAAAGATAAGTTTATTAGCAGAATGTGTCAGCTCCAGAAATCACCTACTCTGCCAAAATTTTCATTTTCTGCACGATCAAATCCGGTCTTACGGTCACCCTCATCCCTACTGGACATGTGTGTGGGGTATGTGGAGTCCCAGCACATCGCTCCCAGACAGGACGTGGAGCACCAGATCATCATGAGCAGTCAACAGCGGCTCAATTCCATAGAGGAAAAAATAAGATTGAAGCAAACGTATTCACGAACATTAAGTCAGAGTATTTCTCATGATGAGGAATTCAACGAGACAATTTTAAAGGAGTTGACATCCATGACAGAACAAGCCTTGTCAGATGGCACCAGTGATGCTGGCGATGACAAGGGTGTGCCACAGAATCAGTTGGACACTTCCTATGTGGAGTCGTGGACAGTTAATCAGGCAAATGACTTCACAAGGGGGCCAAGTGTGGAAAGTTCCATCAGCGGACACCGGTCTGATGAAGAGGCACTTGACTTTCAAACATTGCAGAGCTCGGCATCTGTCATGTCTCTCCAACTTTCTAGAGAGAAGATTCAAGCTCTAGAAAGCCAGTTTGGAGAAGTCCCACATTTAACAGGTATTGTAATATTTCTTTCTTCTCTGAATTAAATAAGTGGAGGAAAAAGAACATTTAAAATGCATTTACTCAAGAATCCCAGGGGACCTGAGAAATTCTTAAGCTGTAAAACATTTAATATACAGTTTTGTGTTCCTTAATGAATTTCTTTTAAATTTTTGAAATAGGGGACAGAAATAGGACTTAAGGATATTAAGTAAGGTTTTGGTATAAACATGCTTGTAAATGTTTATTCCATGTGTATACAATATTAGCTGTTTGTAGGTGTAAGTTGTACCATGTATAATACACTGTGTATGAACATAACACTCCTTTGGTACATTCTAAGTAGATGTATTTCTGTGTTTTACACCGTTTCTATCTCAAGTCATACATGACAATGATATATTTTCTGTAATTTGATGATGAGGACTAGACTATTAAAGGTTATGTTTTAGGGGTGACAGGAAATGTGGTTGTCCCCCTTGACTATAGAACAGCTCAAGCTCTACACCAATGTTTGATGCTGACTGCCCGACAGCAGACTACGGACCGGCAGAGACAGCTGAGAGAAGGTATAGTAACATTCAGGTATCACTAGATACCAGAAGTAGTTACTGGTAATACTTTAAATAGATTTAATGGTGTATGGCAAAGAACACTGAAATATGCAAGGTTCTCTTTATCTTAGACCTGCTCTTAAATATGTCCTTAAATTACATGTTAGGGTGTTAATTAATTTGCTCCACAGTCCTTTATAATTGATTGGCTGAATTTGTAGAAAAGCTTATTATTTGAAATTATTATCTTTTTTTTTTGTGTCATCAAAAACTTGAAAAGATAGTCTGATCTGTTTTATCAGAGGTCAATCCTTAAAGACTTGGTACAAAGACATGAATATTTAAAATTCCACAGATGAGGCCTTTGCCCGTCGACTCCAGGATGAAGAGATACTTACAACAACAAGTCAGCCCCCGCCAACATTTCAACGGCCTCCTGTGAGTCGTTCTTTGCCCCTCGGCGGGGCCCCTCAGCACAGGCCACACCCTACAGAGCAGGGGGTCACCTCCCTCAAAGACATCATGGTGGAGGAGATGGAGCGCGAGAGGAAGAAGGAAGAAGAGGTAGGTAGAAACTTTTGTTGAAGGGATCAACTGAAATACTTAGGTGTGAAGGACAAAATTGTAGGGGGTGCTTCTGATTGCTCTCTTAAGGAAAAGATTGCAGATCTATCCAATTATGGAAGTGGTAATATAAAAAAATATCTGGCAGTTTAGACTTAGGGGCATATAATTGATACATGCATAAGGTAAGAGTAGGAAATACGTTTAGTAGTTAGCTTAGACTTGAAGTAAGTAATTGCTACATGTATATGGTAAGTGTGGGAACCACACACAATTGATATACTAAAATATAATGTAAGCAAGAAAGAAAAATTGTAAAAATGGTAATTTTGCATGTCCATGCTTTGGTCAAAGCATTCACCTTGTACATTTGTCTCAATGTGTTTCCATCCATTTGAATTTTTTTAGAAGGTTTTTCCTATTTCCTGTTACTTATTAGTATATGGTAACATATTGGGAAGGCAGAGTGCTGCATACCAAAAGTAGGTCACTGTGACCTCTTACCTTAATAAAGAGAAAAGTACTTTTTGAGCATTTTCCTCTGCAATTTCTGGTATTCTGATAGGATCCTCAAACTTCAGTATGTGGATACTTGCTGTATGATTACTTAATAAACTGTGATTACTGATAACTCTTCTTAACAAAATGGATGATTAATGTTTGCAGTGGTTGTAGTCAGGTTTATGGTTAATACCACCAACTTAATCATTTGTTGTGTATCGGATGTATGATGTATGCCCTGATTGTTTGTGTAGGACTCAGATGATGAGGACGACACATCAGATGAGGTAGAACCTTTCTGTTCTGTTGTTGAGATTGTTTCAACAGTTTTAGAAAGCACTGGTACTGTATATTCCACTGTTTTGAAATTTTTGAGTTTTGAGTTTGAAAACAAAATGACCAACCAATTCGTACATCATTTAATTACTCAAACTGGTGAGTCATCTCAGGAAAAATCAAGGACATTTTTAAAGCAACCAATAAAAGGTAGCCAAAGCATTGGCATTATTTTCCACTTAACATTTTTATTGTTGACATGTATATATAGGCCATAGACAGAGGGTTTTATCAAATGTGACGATAATATTGAATTTGTTTCGGAGATGACTCGTACAGCGTAATAAGGTGAGAATTTTGAATTTGGTTGAATATTATTTTGTTAACAATATCAAAAGCCAAGAAACCAAATCAAGTGGGATAAGTAGTTATCAGCTTGTTTTAGCTGTAAGTTAATGTTGATGTTATGATTTATGTTATATTGATTTTACATGCTTCTTTAGTTAGTATTGGTTTGTTTGCATGACTCGCTCCATACCACTGACAGAATGCCCTGTATATCCCCCCCCCCCCCATGTACTTATAACGACAGATTAGTATGTTGATCAATGGGCACACACACAATATATTCAGTAAAAACAATATACAGAAACTTCAGTTAGTGTACTCATAATTCAGTTGGTGTACTGTATTCAGGTCATTGTGACATTCACCTCCAGGTCTGAATTTAAATACAATGTATGCACAAATTCAAGTGGAATCTATTGCACTGTAAATTTAAACCATAGAAGATTTTTCATGAAGCTTGAAAAATACCTACATCACAACAGAAAGAATGCTGTGCATGATGTTTAGATCACTAGGATATTCAGTTCTAGGTCATTATGGTCAAATAAGTGCAAATCAGATACCAGGTATGCATATTGGCTGATAAGAGGGAGACATTTGTTTTTGTTCACCAAAACCAATCTCTAGTTGACATTGTGTATCATGTGTATCCGATTTAAAAGTGAAGAGTAAAGGACATCAGTGGTAGAGGGATTATAGCTTATAGCATTGGATTGTTCAGCTTTCATTTCTAAAAAAAAAAGATATAAAATGTATACTCCCATATCTATCCCAGTCAATACTTTACTTATTATGCCCTGTCATCTTATTTGGGAGGGGGATTTTAATCTTTATATGAAAGTCTATCATTAGAATACCTAGAATGCCTTTGTGTTTCAGGGTTTCACTGCCAAGGTCAAGGACTCGCACTTGCTATTTTATAGAATTTTATCAACTGATTAATTGGCATGACTTTGATCAAACGTTATTCAAGTGTCGAGTGTGAGAATGGGTCCAGTTTCAGGGTACTAAAGTCACATTAAGCATTACTATTTATAGAAAGCTACCAACTAGTGTAGTGTCATCATTCTAATAATAACTACATTATCTAAGTGGATTTTTATAAAAACATTTTGCAAAAGTCGTTTATGAAAAACTTCATGTTTCAAGTTGTCCATGTAAAGTTACAGTTACAGGAAACTGAACTGTACAGAAACTGTAATGAGATGGTGGTGATTCACAACCAGTTACCAAGCAATATTAATCTGTTTTATATCAATACATGACAAAAGTTAACTAAATTGAATAATCAGACTTGTAATCTCAAAAAAATCTTCTTCTTCATCTACATTTCCTGTCATCCATTGAAAGTCTTTTCTAGAAAAAAATACTTTTTTAACAGGTTAAATATCTGTACTTGCAAAACTCAACTAATGAAATAAAGTAGACATTTTCCAATTAAATCATTCTTTTTTTAATACCTCAGCAAAAGCTATTGGAGGCCAGTGGCAACCACAATGTGTTAGCAAACCGTCTGAAAAGGAAAAAATTGTATGAGCAATTCCCAGGTATAGACGAGACTCTACTGGACGATATCTACCGGGACAACAGGTGAGTACTGGACGATATCTACAGGGACAACAGGTGAGTACTGGATGATATCTACAGGGACAACAGGTGAGTACTGGATGATATCTACAGGGACAACAGGTGAGTACTGGACGATATCTACCGGGACAACAGGTGAGAACTACTTGATGTCAGAGTGTTATTCTGCTGTTATTCTACAAGCACAAATAAGTTGTAACAAAAGTTATCCTCAAAATTATCTTTTGCTTTTAAATTCCTCAAAGAAAATTAGTTCTTGATAGATGAAAGTTCAAGAGTGGTTTTGAAAAACAAGTGCTTTGTTGCAAAAGGGGGTTCATAAAATGGCTGATTTCTTCAGACTGATAACATTACATTTGGTTAATTGATGTATTTTCAGCTACAACCTGGACAACACCATCTTAGCCATTCGTGGCTTCTTGACTCATGACACAGCTCCTCCCAAAAATGTAAGAACTGCAGAGGCCAGTGTAGCATATGAAGAAAAACTGATTGCAGCTGCCAAACAGCAGAGTCTCCAAGAAATGGTAAGGGGAGGTCACTCTGACCAGCTGGAAAAAGTCCTAGGAAAAGCAGGTTAACATTATCCCTTGAGAACTGTAGACAAGCACTGCATGATCTGAGATCAGATTGATCTACACTTTTATTAAGAGTCAGATTCAAGTTGTTCCAAGCTTCTTTAGGTTAATGATACATTAGATATGTTAACTCATTCACCCCTGAAGACACATTTGAACTCTTCCAATTCAAAGATTAGAATAATCCATTATAAAATTTCAGGGGTGAATGAGTTAAATCATAGAAAAATAAACAAATTGGTATGGTAGACAAACTTCAAATATAACTAATTTTTACCACTAGACAATTGAAACTGCAAAAAATATTTCTAATCCAGGAAAAAAACGGCTTGATAATTTGGTTCTAGCACCTCTGTGCTTCTAGGAGTTTTACATAACTTCATATTTGTGCACATTTCCTGTCCTAGATGGACTCGTACCTAAACAGTCCTGAGGAAACCAAGGCTTATCAAGAACACGAAGACCCAGACTATGATGACTTCCGAGCTGAAGCTAATATTCACCATCGCCTCCGACATGAATGTTTCTTGAAGGCACAGGAGGCGTACAGACGAGGCATGAGAGATGTTGCCTCCTTTTACTCGAGACAGGTACATATCAATATCACGACCTACACTTAAATGGGCTGTATTCATCAGTATTAACGACTGCATACAGATTACTGTCTGTTTCACCTTTCTCAGCATAACAGATTGTTGGCCATCATTCAATGAGTATTCAGCAGGGCCACTTTCCTTTACCGCAATCCAAATGGTTGGACCAGTTCCTAAGTGGAAACTGAAATATTTGTTAGTTTGTGAAATAAGGTCGGACCTAGTAATCTGATGCTGCTTTCAGGCGAGCTTTGACAAGCCTATAAGGCCTGCATAAACGTTTGCAGGTCCGCCAGGATTTATACCCAAAAATGTTACATAAACGAACAGGACCCAGATTTTCTTAAGCGTGACTCGTTAAACTGTCTTTCTGATTAATCAAAGGAAAACACAATGAAATGTTGGATATTACTATGTGATTTCATCTGTTTTTGTGACAGTAATGTAGATGACATTTCACCAGGTTTTTTAACAGTTGTAAATGAATATTTTAAAACACTGTCTAAGTTGTCCAAGGTGGAGTGTCTGGTGTTTTCTGTAGTGAATTGATGAGAATTAGGGCTTGTAAACTTCTATCAAATACCTTGTAATTTAAAAAAGCCAAATATTTAAGAGAAAGTGGAATCGGTTGTCAACTCTTGTTCAGTGATAAGAGTGGAGACTGGTTTGTCCCCATTACAAAACATTAACTGATTCATAAAAGTAACCAAGCAAAGAAAAGGTGTTCATATTGATGTTAAATTCTAAAATTAAAGTAGAAGTCTTTACTTTTGTTAGGGTCATGGCCATTCACAGAAGATCAAAGAAGCGAACCAAAGGGCAGCAGAGAAAATACTCCAAAGCAGGTAAGTCTGATTATTTCTCCATTGATCCATTTACAAATCAGAACTTTACCCTTAGTCTGATATTGTATATAAATGTTTTGTATATTAATTCATTGTTAAATAGTGTCCTGAAAAAAATGCATTCTTCCTTTAATATGAACATAAATTGATTTTAAAGAAAGAACAAGAGTCCTGAAAGTTCTGACAAAGCCCTCCCCCGGGCAAAACTAGTTGGCATTTTGCATGTTTAACTTAAAAAAGGGTCATGAACTCGGTGCATCAGGTAGTGTGGTGATTGTACCTCTATGTTCATAAATAACGTAAGTGTTAAAAAACCTGTTGTTTAAATCTTGCTACAGAAATTTACTGAAGGAGAGATCTGCTGTAGATCTACATGGGCTACATGTGGACGAAGCCATTGAAGCCTTGGAAAGGATAATCCCAGAGAGGGAGGAAGGTAACGTCTATACTAAACTTAAGATAATCCCAGAGAGGGAGGAAGGTAACGGCTATACTAAACTAAAGATAATCCCAGAGAGAGGAAGGTAACGGCTATACTAAACTAACGCGACAGTGTCATCACCACCGGACCTCCTGTGTGAAATGACCACCTGTCTATAAAAACAATTTAATTTCCGTAAATTGAATCACTGTTGTGCTATTTTTGTGCTCAGAGTAGGAAATTTTAGTTCGCTCAATACATTAGTGAAATTAGCAGTCATAAAAC
Organism: Chlamys rubida; assembly: GCA_032359455.1. Classification (NCBI taxonomy): domain Eukaryota; kingdom Metazoa; phylum Mollusca; class Bivalvia; order Pectinida; family Pectinidae; genus Chlamys; species Chlamys rubida. The sequence continues at coordinate 24,441 of JAUMHH010193202.1, forward strand.
GGGCCAAAATTGATAGATATTGTATATCAAACCGTAGTTTCCACCTACTGTGAAAATATGATCACCTCAAAACTGGATGTTATTCAATGGGCAGATAAGACCATTAAGAATTTTTTTATGAAGATCTACTGAATTGTTTTTACAGATTTAATGGCCTATCCTGACAAGAGGAAGCAACATCTAGTCATCATCACTGGTAGGGGGAGCCACAGTAAAGGTGGCGTCGCTAGGATACGTCCAGCTGTCCTCAGGTTCCTCGTCGTCAACGGATACAAGTAGGTCCTAACTCTCTCAATGTATCAATGACTTTTTGAGAAAATTGATTATATTAAAGAGTCGTAGGTAATTGGTAATCTAGTGTTGGTCTGGGAATATATGGAGCCCTGCTGCATATTGTGACTGGGATCCTGTAACATTTACAAGTTCAGTGTAGATTTCTCTGCTTAAATTTCAGTATAAGGATGTCATTAATGCAAAAGTTACCCAGATGATACCATCGAAAAATATTTATGGATTTCTTTCCAAGAAAGAGCTTGCAGAGTGGCTAAGTTTGAAAATGACCACAATCTGAATATTTAATGTGGTCACTGTTAGTCCTCAGTTCTGATCGGATGTTTTTTCTGGAAAATAACTTGTCCGATTTATGTGTTGGTTTCTATAATGTCAGGTTCAAAAATGGGTGGAATCTGTGTACATTAGGTTGTAGTGTGTTCCTGAATTTGATGCTTTTCAGATATACATGTAGTTAAACGTTCCTACATATTCTAGATGTAGGTGATACTACATATTCACCATCAGGGAGATTACATAATCACCATCAGGGAGATTACATAGTTCCTTGGTTCCGTGACAAGATTAAACTTTTGAAACAAATTATCTTGAATCATAAAAAAATATACAATATTTCTTTGAATATCTTATCAACCTTTTTCTGTTTTATTTCCTTTAGATACAGCGAAATTTACAAAGGATGCTTCAAAGTCCTTCTTAAATATAGATGAGATCCCACACAGGATATGATCTACAGAATCCTTCAAAATGGTGTCGACAGATTCAAGGGGAATACTGGCCTTTCTATTGCTCTGAGGATTCTGGAGAAATATTATCTAGCCTTTTAATTCCATGGCAGCTCTTGCTCAGGTTTTCAGATGAACACTTGCACCCTGCTGTATGGTATACAGAAATGATTGACATAGACCGTAGTCCTCATCTTTGTACAAATGTATCCTGCCTGCCTGTTCCGAAAGGCAAACGATGATGAGTTGAATGCAGGGTTACAACACACCAACGTTAACTACAGTTCTGTTATTATAAGGGTGCTATATAGAAAGAGTAGTGCTGTTTTATAAGGATGTATATGTGTTCCCACCAAAAAAAATTGATTTAAAATTGCAGCTATCCCTGACGAGTTTACTCAGTGATTGTAATAATTCTTTTATTGTATTTTTATTATTCAGCTTGTTTATAAATACTTCAGCCCAGAGACGTGGGAGGAGCACATGTTGAATCTGTATTAGTTGTATGATCATGTCCTGGTTTTAAAATTTACCTTTAAAATCATGATTTTTTTAAATGCTCATTAATTATTTTTTTTTACAGATTAATTACTTGATACTAGTTTTAAATTTGCATAAAAAATCTCTTGACTTAATCACTTGTATTTGTGAATTTTAATGATTGTACAGTTATGTTGTATAGCCATTAGTTTAGATACATTGAATACTTTTGACATAAATATTATTTTCATTCACTTTGAGTTTTTTTCCATGTTTGGGATTTGAAGAATTTTGATTTATTGACATGGATGTTCATGCTAAAATATTTACTGTGTATATTCTTGATACTCTATTGCATTTTGAATTTTTCAGAAACAATATTTAGTCCATCTGATTTCAACATGAAGTCCTTTATTGAAAGTGTCCTTAAGAATGTGATTGATTTCTATCAATAAAGTCCAAACAGATTTATCCTACAATAGCTCCTGATTACAATAAATCCAGTTCATGACTAAAGCTCAGTTGTTGAAATTAACAAAGTTGAAGGTTTAACTGTTAGGTTCTTTTTTCATTTCAATGAATAAAAATAACATCAATGAAGTAACATTTTTTTCCACATAATTACTGATCCACACACTTTTAAATGCAGCTGATATTTTTAACCTGACAATGTTGAATGTGTTACATTCAGGTTGTATATATTTATGTTCATCAGGTTTTTAAATTATCATTTCAGTGTGATATGTTTGATTGTGATAGTTGTTTTCATCAGTCACCATGACGGTAGTTTTTTTTAAAAGTTTCCATGAGTCCTCATGACAGAGTAGATGGTTCACGTCATTATCATTATATTTTTACCAACTTTTGTATCTTATAGATTTGTTTTTAGTTACAAGCTGCATACCTTTAAATAATTGGCCATTATTTTTGTTAATATTTTTACATGGTGTAATGAATTGAGATTTGTACTGAATTGCTCTATATTTATAAAACAATTCCATGTTAACTGTTTGTATCTTTAAACGTTTGCTCAACAATAAACTAATGTTAAAAAATTGTGTGACCCTTTTTTCTGTCCAAATAAATATAACCATCATTATGCACCTGTCATATTTTTGACTTTTTTGACAGGATGTATTAAGGTATGGGTAGCATCCGTCCTTCCACACTCTGGTTTTCACAAGATAACATACTTGAATATCATATATCAAAGGTTTACTTTCTACACGAACAATGTACGTATTAAACGTGTCGCAACGTTTCAAGACCGACTGGTCCCTTTGTCAAGCTATGACCCTTTACATATTTCCAAAGTGATGAATCTTATTGAAGAATACTTGGATATCATTTTAATGAAACTTGGAAAGCATGTAAAATGCACAAACACTTGGGCAGAGTTCTAAGATAAGTGAAATCTGAGAAGGCGGTCCAATTTGTCAACATCCACACTTCGTTTCCACAACATAACTAGCTTTCAGTTTTGATGAAATTTGGTAAAAATGTACAATAAACAAAGACTAAGGCTAAGTTTGAAGTTAAGCCGAATTTATGCATAATTAAAATACTGTCCTCTAACATGAACAAATTCTGATGAAACTTGGTCATTATTAAGGTATAACAAGACAAAGGCGCAATTCAAAGGCAAAGAAAATTTGCACATGGACAGACATGTATAGTTCTGCCTCCGTGGTACTTGTTACCTCCTACTTCAGTTAAACATGTTCATAATTTATCTGTTAACAAAGCGTTTTAAAATCAAGATATTTCATTTACACTGGTACATGGTTGATAGATATCACATTGACTATAATGACAAGTAAATCCTACGGGAATCGACCGATGCGGGTCTATGCATTCTCCATCTAGCTATACCTTAGTTACATTTACACTGACGGTGCTGGTAAACAATTTTGTCTGAACAATAACATGTATATTTTACACAGATATACCTGTTACAGCATGTTGTATAGAGGTATACCCACTCGCACTTTGTGCCAGGTAAGCTAAATTAGAACTTTTATATATTTGAAAATGTATAATGAAAATAACTGTTACAGCCTTGTAATATTTGGTGCATTGTAATTATCTGTTAATGAACATTATTTCTATGTATGAACATATTTGTTAACATAGTTTTTAGTAACAAATATGAGTATTAAAACACTCGTTCTATTGAAAAGAACCATCGTTTTTAAATTTCGACCTTTCATGTTGAGCTTCATTTACGATGTCGGACATGGGTGGCTTTATTTGAGTGATAGTTTTTACCATTTAAACTTCAAGCATAGTTCCAACATGAAACTTAGGTCAACAAAAATCTAAAAGACGTGTAAACAAGTTGGAAAATGCTGTACGTATTATCGGGTTGATTAAACCAAGAGTGCTTATTAGGTGCGCCGAATATCCCGAGAGCTCTGTAAATGGTAGTTTGGATTGATTACAATGGTTGTACATCACATGTTCTCTATATTTTTTATTATCTTCAGGAAATACATATTACAGAGATCGGACTAAGGCTTCATAACAAACAAGTTAACATTACCAACAGTATTTTATGCTGTTTCATTTTATTTTCGCATGATTGACATACAAGTTTGCTGAGATTTCAAGTCTGCTGTATGGTTTTATGATTAACAATGATGTGCTGATGAATGGAAAGTTAAATGACAATACGTGAAATCCCTTAATCAACATGTCCCTGACTATCTTAAAGCACAGCACAGTCTCTTTAAGAAAGAAAAAAACTTTTTTTCCCTTTGACAGTTTGTTCTTGTCAATATCTTATAGTTAATATATACTTACTAGCCATAATTTTTAATCCCCTTAGGTCACATCCCCTAGCACTATTTAAACTGTACAGTGGTTGATCGTCATTTTTCTACTTTCCATAGCCCCCCACACAAACAGTTTTTTCTCCATCGAGCCTCCCAAGATTTCATTATAGGAGATTTGCCAAGACTTTTGATAAGGGAATATCCTCCACATCTTGTGCACCTTCTAACTGCATCTGAAGGCCGAGCACCAAGATGAACTTGTCGTATGATGTCATGATTCTGCTGACTCTCTGTTAGCACATCAGACAAGAAAGGGAATTTGAGTTTCTTTCTGTTATACATAAACTCTGGCTCCTCTCCCAAGCTAAACATTTGAGAACTTGGTTGTGTAAATATACTGTATCCCGAATCATCCAGTCGGAAACTCTGATTCATGCTTGGAATAACAATTTTGCTGGGGAGGAGACAACATTCGTCAAGGAGGGCATCATCACACTCAACGCCACCTCCTTCCTTGCAACACTGCCATGCCTTCGTGACGACCTTGAACAAGTGGGCAAGGCAGTCTGTACTAGAAGTTGTAAAGACGGGAAGGCAGGATGGACTTATGATGCCCCAGACACGTACAATGACAAGGAGTTCACGTAGTGTGTTGAGTAGACTGCGGTCAGTGAGAAGGGAGGATCCTGGAAAGCTCGAGTAGGACTGGTACATCGGGATAGTAGCAAGCAGGTGGAGAGTGAAGTCCGCCACCCACTGGATCAGAGGCTGTAAGGACTGGAGGGCACCTGTAACACAACACGGCAACACTAGAAACACAGGCATTCCTTATACAAATGTGACCAGTTATTAAAGTCTTAACCAAACTTTTGAATGAATTTACACATTAATGAAATTTCAAGTACAGAAGCGGTAAACTTTGTTTCCGAAAGACCGATTTTTGTGTCGCCTTCGACGATAGTCGAGGAAAGCGAGACTAAGGTATTGCTTTTCCGGCGGCGGCGGCAGCCACGTCAACATTTGCGTTAAACTCCACTTTTTACAAAGTTATTCACATGCGATTGAACTGAAACTT
>JAUMHH010193203.1:0-13957 GCA_032359455.1 Chlamys rubida
AGCCTTCAATTTTGCTATGACATATTCCAGGGGTGTAGAGAGCGAAAGTGAGCGTAACCCCTGGATATCGAGGATGCCCATCCTCTGGATACGTGTTGTACCTCCAATATAACCAATTATTGAAGTAGGTAGGTACATTGTACGTGTATCAGGAAGTAAGTCATAGATGGACAGACGTCCGATTTCCGCAAAATCGTAGTGACAATGGCGCCTATCGAAAGAGGGAAAAGCCATCATAAAATTGTACGCGCGCAAAATAAACTTTGGTAGATTGTGGACGAAGTCTAATGCTTTGTTTTCTAATGCTCTTGTATTGTAATAGCTAGCGTTGTCGGTGTTTTATTGTTGGTACTAATGCAAGCTGACGGATAAAGACCTCAAACATGCGTATATATGTACAAATGTAACTACATACGCAAGGTGAATAAGATTGATTAATTCAAATATTATAACTGTAACTATACACTGTACAAAAGAAATAACATATTTGTCTTTATCTTTGATATTAGTGGCCAAACCTATGTAAAACCGACATGTCTTTTCTAAATAAGTACACGAATATTTCCCACGAGTGGTGGAATTGGTTTCTCATTATATTAGATCTAGATATAGCAGGTCATTTCTAAACCTTGGCAATCTTATTTGCTATCAATGATAATTCATGACATTTCAAGCTATACAGTTACATGTTTATTTGTTCCTTAACGTGTGTAATTAACCATTATTGAGTAACACCATAATTTGTGTTCGCATTGACAACAATAACGACAAAGACAAACAGGTTATCGTATCGTTTACATTTTGGTGAGCGCGTTCGAGTGAACTAACGAAAAAGGGTCTGTTGAATTTTAATGATCAGTTTGCGATACATGTAAACAATTGACAACACCGTACGTGTAAACAGTCATGGCACAACTTTGCTGAAACTCGATTCCGATTTGACAACTTTACGGGTCTTCGATACGTATCTCCATTCTATACAATTGTACGTCCTTTAACACAGCACGGGTCGACAAGGACATTCAGCACTGTCAGGAATGTGCGAAAGATCAAATATGGATGTCCACACCTACAATAATGAGCCCCAAAACATGTTTACCCTGGTCTGGGGCGTTAATTACAGCTATACATTACAGCACTGGTACAACTAACTAGAGTTTCGGTCCCTCGTTAATGCCAAAAAGTACATTATAATTGGGGCGAAGATCTTGTTATCAGCATTATTAGGCTAATTAACTTATTCCAGGTTTGTAATAAGCATCTTAAATTGACAGACACGCTAGTTTGTATATATACCTATCACGGGGTTAGATACCATCTTAACGTCCCCGTCTCCGCTCCAGTTAATATTAAAACATCTTTCCCCAATTAGCATAGACTGGACATATGTACATGTACATGTATACACGGCACGTACATGTACTTACACGTATACAATATTTGTGTGTATTGCTGTACTGTAAGCACAAATATTATGCGCTTTTTAAAACACACCTGTTCGGATCCAGTCTCTATATTGGTTACAAGACGTAAATAATGTACTGTTTGTTTTTGTGTCTGAATGTTTACTCGTAAACTGTATAGACTGTCAATTATAGGGTTTGGTTTTATACGGTTTAACGCACATCCGTGTGTGTAATCAGAGGCATATAAAGCCATAGTATAGTATATACGTCTCTGGTGTACTGTAAGCGTATGTATGTGTGCTGGAGGCAGGGTATGATACGGATCGGATGCCGACTCGATAGCACATGTGTACTACCCCGCCCGGTTACACTATACTGACACCCAAGCCTAATTAATTATAACCAGTAATTTCAACCATTGCCGTATGCAGAGACTTCTGTTAACTTGTACTTGCTCGTAGAAGTGTTCTTAAACAAGTGACTAGAATGGTTAAATAAGTCCTCCTCATTCCCATTTCCGGTAATTTGGAATATTGGGAATTTACTCGGAATCTGGTTAGGTTAGGCAGGACTCTTTTCCGACAACAGAACTGTCGTTATAGCCGTTAATGGATTTCTTTGACGATCCAGGTTTTTGTGGTTGAGGGAAACCGGAGGAAAATCACCGACCTGCAGCCAGTGCCTGACAACTGCCCCACGTAGGCCTCGAACCTGCGACCAGGAAACTTCGCTAATACGCACTCCTTCAAAAGTTATTTTGATTATGAAAAATTCGCTCTCTGCAAGTTAGGATTTGGTGATACTGGTTTAATGTTATACGACATCATATTTTATTAATCCATTTTTTGGTATTATTTATTTCGAAATAAATTACTTTAGAGTTAATACACATTTAAATATGGCTAAAGAGGATTGTATACTTTGTGTATATGTAAACCCATTTAAACACGGATATAATCTGATGATAGGTAAACGATGTCAATTACGTTATGTTAAGTGTATGACGCGTTTGAAGATTTTCAGATAAACTATAATTACACTAGGACTTTCAAAAATGCTCTGGGAGGGTTGAGTTTGTATATGTATGCGCCGTATAAATGTAATCTCACGAGCGCGAAGGGTTAAATCTGCTCTAAACAGGAACAAGAAATGTTCATGGTTTAAATGTAGCATACGTTATTGATCCTAAGTACCCTGTTTATTACAACAAACCTTTCCTACGTACTTGGCAGGTGTATAAATCTGTCTCCCTCGGGTAATACATCATATATACCTGAGATGTACAACTTTAGCACTGGTATCTATTTGCCGCTTGAAACGGAACAGCGATAATTAACCGACCCATGATATCGTTACTTTTGACAACTGTTTGATTCATGAAGCATTTTGACACCCATGGTGAATATGTAAATCCCCTCTTCTTTTCCTTCTTTTTCTTCGTCTTTCGTCAAATGTTTTTCTTCCTTGAGAGACCACCTTGAACATCTTACCTTATTCTCCTTGTACTTTTTCAGGAATCTCAGAGTAAATCTTTTCATTGTTCATATTTTCCCCAAGTTTTATCGATTTTGAGTTCGAATAATGATTAATTACAATTCGGCATTATCTTGTTGTTTTGTCTTTTTTTGCTTCGGTCTCTGATTGGCCGAGATAGTTACCAGGGTTGAGAAGGGTTGTCCGCCAAGGTAACGTCATTAGTCCTCCTCTGTTTGATTTATTTACGACTGCAGGGGTAGTTTGAGGTAGTTAAACACTTACCAACTAAATAGAAATCTTGGTTTAGTGAGAAAAAATAACAATGGACATATATGTCAATTTTGTGACGTCACATAAAACCTGACATTTTTGTTATTGTGACGTCAAAATTCAGCCTGCCTCTCTTGACTCAAAATTACAGCGGCGGGAAAGCGATCAAGTCAATCCCCTTACAAAAGAAAACATAGTTAACAGCATATTCCTTGATTCTTCGTGAATAACATTCTTACAGCTGTATATCATATTTTTTGCCATCCTACTCGTTAAATGTATTCATCAGCAAAAATGAATAAAGGATATTTAACGGATTTCCGCTAAATGTTATGTATTTCATGATTGCAAAAAGATACATGCGTAAAATTAATTTGCCGCTCAAACATTCTCCTACAAAGTAAGACTTAATTTGGCGCTGATACTTGCCTGGTAGCACCGATCTCTCCCAGAATGCATTGTGGTCCCCTTCATTAACTCTGTAAATGACACATTCCAGACTGTTTGCTAGGGTAACGCATCAGTCGGACCACTTTGCCCTTTTCGGTCGCATGCTCGACGAAAATAGATGGCCAATCGTGGTTCGATTTGGTATTGCAAACGCCGAGTCCTTGCATAAAGCCTCATCTGAAATGATGGCATTGCCATTTTCACGAACATCTACGAGCTTTGGTCGTTACATAGACGTAACATGTTACTAGTTACATTTTCTGCGCAACCTTGTCCGGACCAAATTTGAAAAAAAAAATGAAATATATCATAATAAGAATTGAAGGGTATATACATCATCGACTGAAGGTGTGTAGTTCACTATGCACTCAAGGTCAAAGGTCAAATAAGTACGAAAATCCCAGTGAAATCTTGCCAGGGCCATACTTGTTAAACTGTTTAAGATGCTTTTATCGAACGTAAGAAGAGCTAAATCAGCCAAAGGAACTGCGCAGTACATTATTATAAGGTCACTGCGATCTTCATCTCCAGGTCATTAAAACAACTTTCAAGCCAAAGGTCAATTTAGTGAAAAGCAAATATGTATTTTGACTGATATGAGAGGCAGATTGTTTGGTTTACATAAACAAACACTTAGTTAAATTTACGAACTGTATTCGTACGCTTAGTTGAATTACCCACTTATGTAATTTATCTCATAAACATGCATGAAACATTAGCTGATTGTAAAACATTCGCAGAAATATCGAAATTAAAACCTAGCGAATATTAGCAAGAACGTATACCGTACTTAATTGAGATATATGATCGTTCAACTTTTAAGGAGGGCCTTTAAATGTATGCTAATTAGATATTTTTCTTGTCATTTAGTACTGTATAAATAGGATACGTAATGAATGCACCTTCCTCTTTGAGTAATAGCGTTCAAAAATCTATTTTACAAAAGCGACCTGTCATTCATTAAAATGTGCATTTATGCATTTAAACATTTGAGAATACGTCAACTCAAGTGGAAATTCAAGTTACTCTGATTTCAATGATAACCAGTATGTTGAGTCCACCTGCTCACTCCCGCCACTGTAGGGTACACTTGTAGCTAGAAAGTACAAGTGTGAGATGTATTGCACGTTTCATTTAACAATTTCAGAGGTTCCTTGTTGGACACGTGGATGGAGCATATGACGTCACCGACGCCCCACGTGGCGTTACCAAACACTTTGTAGAAACGCTTGTATTTTTTCCATTGATAGTCCACATACATTTTTCTCTGATACTCCAGATAAATATATTCTATGTATTTTAGATATATATTTTACGGGATAATCTACGTATGTATTGACTATGTGGCGTTTATCATATTTATTTAATAGCTTCGGTATATATTTTCTTCTATTATCTATGTAAATACGTATATTTGTCTTTGAAAAACTTATTATTGTTACGTGTTCGTTTACTGCCCACAATTAATGATGCAGCTATAGATAACTGGTCTCGTACGATAAGTAGACGCTTAAGTGAAAATTAAACCCTTTACATATATAAGGAAGCACATATATTTGTATAATATGCATACATATGTATAAACATGTTCAAATAATAAACCATTCTAAGGGTTCTAACGTTCCTCACTACTTTTATAGGCTTCATTGTCTGTTGCCCTAAGTGATAGTTCGAATGACCTTGACGTGACATTGTCCCTATCGGTAGCGAAACGTCTTAAACGGATTTTCATTATACCAGTCTACATCACTGACGTACACAGTATTGATTGATGTCCTTTTGTTAATTTACATATGAAAAATTCATTAAGTTCATGTAAGATTTTAAATTCCTTCGGCGACAGCATGTCCGAATTATTGTTCCGGAACACGTGTCGGTTTTGGGAGTTATTGATGTCTAAGAAATAAATGGCGTCTATACGCCTGATATTGAAGGTGTGAAGTGATAAGAGTTTGAATAAAAACAGATACGTTTGATAAAATCTAGATGCGGTGACATTTTATAAGATAAAGCCTATACAATGTAACTTCATATATATTTGACATGTTCGGATTTGAATGCACTCGGCCACAATAGTTGTGTGTCTGGAAGTTAATTTATATATAAAACGCCTCGTCATTCCTCAATACATCCGTATGTAATAAGCAATGTACCCCGACATGTGCATGCATATTCATTGTATGTTTAAGGTGTGTTCATATTTTGCACTAATATGACTTGCATTGAACTCGAGCTACAAGTCTGCAGTCAATAAATCTAACCGGAAATTACGTCTTTTTTAATTAATTGATGTACACCGACAATTATGAACGTGTCAGTATATAGACAGATTAACCATGTCATTATCACATTATATAGCTAATTCAGTTGGCAATATCTACCATTCAACTGTGCAGCCTCTGTGTTTTACAATTGGCAACTGTTCGGGTCTTCTCGCCATATTTGTTGGGATAATCGGGGACCTATCATATTCACTCGTCACATCTCGGCAGATTCCGTACCTAGGGTACCGTGGCTTCAAATAGAGACGTTGACGGAAACTCCCGAATGGTTTCGCGCAATAGATGATAATAAGTAAAAAAAAATACCTATGATATAATGTATGACAATAGTGGTACTGTGCTTGGCTTTGAAAATAAAATAGAATTGTCTTTGTCCATTTGAACGTAAATATAATGATTAAATTTAAGTTTTTATAAAAATACTTTTGATGATATGTAACAAAGTTCCTTTTAGATATATGTCCACGACCGAGCGTCCTCGAAGTTATTTCTATGGAGATAGTTGTTCTACAGGAGCTGTTACAAAGGCATACGAATGTGATTTACATGTGACTCAAATAGTTTGCCCATGAAATATCAAAATACTACAATACGGAAAATATAAGTATCAGACGGTACTCATTCAACAGTCATATTTAATATTATTGTAAGCTGAAACTGGAAAGCTTTAATTCAATAACATATGTTAAATGGCTGACATGACAATATTCAAGCAATCATGTCGTAAAATGTGTAAGGCCTTCTTAGTAAATAATATGTAGGTCGCCAATATGCCAGAAAGTTATCCCACAATTTCCTGGAATAATGAAATATATATAAAGTAGAGTGGTTATGGCTGATACAGCGTACAGACACTTCAAGCCATCGATAAGTTAATCATAAAATACATCCTCGACCCGGATATTGAAATTGTATCTGTGGCTTTTACGGCATTGTAGCTTAGAGATTATGTCAAGCCAATACCACGTGACCATTTTTTATGTCTTCATAATAATATGTATATATGACCGATTTTTTCATATACAGATACTGCCGGCCTACGTATTTTTTTATCAAATCAATTGGACAGTCTATTATTAATTATGATTTCATTGGTTTTTAGAATTTGGACTCTAGCAAATCATTTATGATTTACCTCGAATGTGTAAATGATTTGTTTCACTGATAAAGTATGTGGGGCTTGATGGTTTGTGTGGGTTTTTTTCCCATCGTCAATTTTTAAAGTCATGTACAGCCCAGGGAACGATAAGTTATTACAGTAGGTACATTGTACAGTGTACTAGTATATGTACCATCAATAGGGTGGCATTTTCACTTGACTTCTATACCCTTAAAATGTCCATTATTACTCTCTACACATTGTCGTACGCCAAAACATAACAAATGTAACATTTGTTGGTGTTCCTGTTATTAATTAACAGCTCAATAGGATGACGTACACGTGTATTATACTATATGTACACTGTGTATGTATGCTCATCCTCCTAGCCCCCAGAGTATAGGGAATGATGGGTGCTATATCTTCTATATAGTACGTGTCAAGTCAGGACCGAGGCATGCAACAAATGATCTTAATAACTAAAATTGGAGTACGCTAAACATTTTTTCTTCAATTTAGTGGGACTATAGCGTATAAAATTAGGAAGGGGAGGGTGGCGTCAATATTCTATTTTTATAATATTTTCTTACGTTTAAGTTTCGTTATAAGTGTAGAATGTAACATACCAAACTTCGGGATTGCTCAATTTTGCGATGGCCCTTCGTGTGATTTATTTTGTCATCATTGACATACTAAAGTATGCTTTTTATATAAGGATTGAACGGCATTTTTTATGTCGTCAGTGCAAACGAGATTCCTGGAACAGCATGACGTCATCAAAATGTTTGCTTCCAACGGTTGTCTCATATTAGTCGAGGCGGTAGGAGGAGCTTCAAAATGACGCTGAGCCAACTGCGTTCATAGCCCCTTTAACGCAATTTGTCATGGTAATGCTTATTAGAGGAACTTGCAGTGGAATACATCGTTCTGTACGTCGGTATCGTTTAAGTTGTGGTAGTAATAGGTTTTGGGGAAAATACTGTCCATATCGATTCTTCAAGCCAAACAAAGGAGCACAAGGACCAAATATATTTATTGAATGAACCCATGAATGAATCATACTTAATATGCTTTCAATGTGTCTAAGTAATAGAGAACCGCAAACGATGCTACATCGAAAAATAGAGATTCCATGGATCATGATTTTGTCGATCGATGGTAAAACAATGGAGCCTCCATGAGTTTTCCGTTACCTACATAGTGCATCAATCAAATCCCTGTTAGTTGCCACTTCGTCGATTTGGTGTTGACTTCGAATTCTACTGAACGTCAAATCTCCATTCTTTAGTACACACTAGAGCACCAGGCGATAGTGTACTTAGGCGATGGCATGGCAGCTATGATGTATTGTGACAATATTGAAATTAGACTTTCATTGAAATTCTGGCCGTGCCGATACAACACACCACTCGAACCCTGGTCATAGAAATATAAGTATACATTAGCAAGCTTAATTGGAGTGTACTCAGTGGACTAATGGGTTTCTATAGTCGAAGTATATAAAATCTTATGATGAGTTTTTTTTTGTTCAAATCTGACGTGATGGCTTTCGACAGTGCATTGTACGTACATGTGACCTGTCGCTATAATATGTCGGTACCGATTTGTGTAGCTAGACAGACGTGTATCAAATACGGGTGCAGTTACATTAGACCATATTCACTGATCAAACTCATGTTACAGAATGAGATACACGCTACCTTAGACATTATATTTGTCATTTGTATCAGAAATCCTCCCTATTGCTTATACATCTTCAATTCAAACGAATTCCCAATTATATTTAGTAAGGATGTAAATCACAGGATATTTCATGTAAAGTAATTTAGATTTTGTCACTGAATTGATAACATATTTAGAAACTTAAAACAAAGTAAAAATGATAACGATAATGTAAATCTAAATAATAAGAAAATATCAGTTTAGAAAAATAAGGGAGATAACTCTTACACAAATCACAGCTATAATGTGTCAGAAAGTATATACCATTAACTCCAAGACAAGACCTCGTAAGATACTAGCACACACATAATTGTAACCTTAACTATAATACAATTGTGGTATATAACTTAACTCTTAAACAAATCAAAGGTACTATGTATTAGGAAGTGGTGGTGTATATATATCACTTTGCGTATAGTATTGCGAATAATATTTCATTACGAAGATAATGGTAGTTTTATTTTGATTTTAATTACATCGCAGTGGGAAATTATCGTTACATGTCGAATCGAGCTGCAAGGCCATATATATATATATATATATATCTTACCGAGTGACCTTCTATTAAAACTTTTAAATAGATATATCAAATAAACCGATATCAAAATGTAAATGATTAACACTACACTGTTAATTTAAGTGTAATGAATACTTATTGATCTAGCAAGGCTATACGCGGTTTTCTTAGCTTTATCACAAAGTAAGTTAAAATTTTAAATTAAGGAATTATAAAAAAAATATGGAAAAAAAAAATGAAAACGAAATATTCATTTTCTATGACTAAAAGCGATCGCCAAAGATAATATATACCCAAATATTCATGTATCTGCACGTGCTATTAAAAGGGGGGTTCAAACGCTTGATTAAATGTGTCGTTTAATTAAATCAAACTTGATCCAAACGTAACTGAAAACTGGCCTCCGTGTACAGTGTGTTTGATATATAGGTAAAGGTAAATATAATCCTGAAATTAAATACTCAATCGATTTATCCAGATAATGAGGGTGTCTCTATATTAAATATATACCAGTGTGAAACCGTTGGTGACTCAATTCAAATGATATTCAATCAACTCTCCCAGAGCTGATAGCGTTACAGGTGTATTAAACAGGTAAATAGTGCTGCCATTTTACCTGTACGTAAAAGACAATAGAGGAATTCAGGCGACTGTATTTATTCAGAAACATCTGTATATATTATCATACCAAAGAGTACACATACTATAACAATGAGTTAAATCGTATTAAAACCTCTGCCTTCATTAGCGTGTAAATGTAGATCACGTATACCGAGGCCAAGTCAATGTAAGCTAAGATACAAAATCATGTAAATGGCGCAACTGACCCGAGAATAATAAAGTAGGATTCTGGCAACAGTTGCGGAATAAAATGTGGACAAATCATAATACAATCTGGTGTGTCATATTGCAAATCTCAATACCGTGTTGATCTTAAAACCAATAGGGTACACACATAATTCATATAGCTCCCTACAGGTGTGAGAACAGGTAACAGAGAACAGGTAACAATACCTATGTACAGGTGTGCCAAAAGTCTGCGACACTGACGCACTCGTCCAGAAGTAGTCTACACAATCCATACCTTATGAACATTAAATCCAGCCGATATGTCTCACAATTGTTTAATATATCACTGCTACTAAGCGACAACAGGTTTCCATGAATACGGGTTATATACCTCCAAAAAACCACTTCCGCCCTTCTTAAATTTCCTATCGCACAATCGATGATATTGAGGAAGAATAAAACATAACGTATCACATATTTGCATACACAATTCATTTCTTTTCTATAAGATTTGTGACTATTTTTCTAACACTACTATGTGCATGTTATACACGTGCTGGTCACTGTCGTAGAAAGAAATCATGCCGTCACATCGGCTTCAGTGACGTCATTCTTCTCGTCCCTCGGGCTAGCCACATCTTTATCCTTTCCCTCTCTCGGGACATCCGTGTTTGAAGGGGGAGAAGAGGGATCCTGTGTGTTCATTTCTGTCCGGGGAACATTAATGGTGGAAAGTACTTCGCCGTTCAATGTTTTAGGCGCACGTGTGGAGCGCGTGCTTTTGAAACTACTTTTATTACTGGGAAAACCAACACTTCCATCCATTCCATGGGTAAGGGTTGACCTTGACCGCGTACCCAAGTTCAAGCGCGCCGTGGTGATGGATTCGAGTTTACTATTAGATCCGCTGTCAATATTTGGCAGAATCAGCGGGGCGAAATGGTCATTTCGCGGACTATTGTAGAGGTCAAGCTGTACTTGTCCATTGATTCTTTGAGATGCTAAATGTTTGGCCCTATTGAATAGTGTTTCGGCATATTGAGGCATCGCTGTGTGTTGTGGTGTCTTTTCAACCTTTGGTTGGTGTTTTACGTGGTGCCGGTAATGCGGGCGGCCAATGTCAAACCGAGACTGATGCTTCATCACCTTTCTAGCGGGGAATTGTTTGTAACTTTTGTCAAAAACCTGGTGCGGTGACCTACTTCCGGGGGAATGGGATAGCGAGTTCGAGTCGCTATGGTCTAGACTCTCCTCATCAGGAAAACCATGATATGTTTTTTGTCTTCTTGTCATAAAGTTTGTACGATAAAATTCAACCTCTCTGGCTTTTCTGTTTTCTGAATCCAAAAGAGAGCACTTTTCAGTGAGTTTGTTGGACAAATCAGAAACTTCCTGTTCTCTGCAGCGTTGATTCATATCCGTCAACATTTGTTGTTGTTTGCCAAGTCTCCGCCGCTCGAAGCTGTTTGAAAGTTCCATGATGGCGACTTTCTCTGGAGTTGGAAGCCTCAATTTGTGGTCTCTGTAGGTTGATGTGTATCCCATACTTTTAAGATTGTCTCGTGTAGGGTCCGTCAGAAACGGGGGACGAGGTTCGAATTCCTCTAAACACACAGTGGATGTAAACAGCCTCATTTTGACGTCTTCCGATCTCACGTATCCCAGATTTCGTACACACACGTATCAAACAATAGTCACGTACCTTAAGTCATGCTGTAATTATCCCACTGTCACGTAAGGAACGTCCAAAGTGTGTTTACTTCACACCATAATCCAGAGGAATACCACACAACTAAAGCACTAGTTTGATTACCGTCCGTTTCCTTAACTCTCGTGTATTCCACGCGCAGCGCGATCACAGTATTACTTAGTGTGACCGCTCTGTATCGCCACCTTCCTCCGCCATTTAACACGCTCTGCAGATTTCTAAATTGAACGTCAGCGTGTTTGTAACTAAGCGAAATTTAAATCCCAGAGAAATAAGAGCGATTACCTGTCTTAAAGAAACATTTTAATACCAACAACAAGAGTTGGTTTTACGATTAGCCCTCCGTCAAGGTTCACCGTCAGCCTGGGTATATATATGCATTCTCTACTTACTTATCAAGAACACGACGGCATTACTCTGCGGTATATAAGGCTATTGTTCGTATTTTTCTCTATCACTATTGAGCATATCTTCTGGAAGTCGGCGAAGCCTGACAAGTATTATGTTTCCTTATCGAACCCGACCTACAGTCCACTGACAAACCACTGTAAGTCTGCACTGCGCAAGACAAAAAAACAAATCTGGCACAGGTTGATCCAACCCGGGATATTAATAATCAATCATATAGCTTAAGATTTTAAAAGGGGGGTATTTATTATAAGCCAATATTTTGGCATGTATGTATCGGAGCGGGGAAGGTGTGTAAAGTAGCGACACAGAGCATGAGTAGATCAATAATATTATGACGGATAGGCCTGTTAGTTTTACCACAAGTATAGGTAATGGAATGCGTCGTTTAAATGGGAAAGCTGTATTACCTGTTAGGTCTCACCCGAGTAGTACCGTTATATACCTAAGATACACATAAGTTTAAATTCACATGACAAGTCTGACCCTAAACAGGCCACCTCCAGGTCAGTGAATGGTATAATTGTCCCTCTTGAGGAAACCACACGAGACCTCTGTCTGGGAACATGTACTCACCTTTTTTAGGGACATACTCTCAGAGGGGGGTTCATACACATGTATCTACACTATATATGTTTGTACATTGTAGTTTCTACTCCTGCTTATAACGCTCAGCAATTTAGGAGTGGGACGACTGGTTCGCCCGTTGTCAGTATAATGTGATCGGGTGTCCTGCTGGGTGTCTTCGGCAGTATGTTTCAGTGAGGTAGCGCTATAAAGTCGGCATCAGTTCCACGCTACCACAAGGAGACAAACACGAACATGTGATATCGCAGCCTCCCAAAACACACACGCATACACTACACATATGCATCTTGCCACAGAGGGGGCCGTCCTTAAATGATAGGAGTTAAACAATACTAAACCAAACCAAACTCTTCCAGATGTTTTCTGGGCGCCAAACATTGGGTACGAGTATTACTATAATCGACTGTACATGGAGCGATAAGATCCATTCATTAGAATACTCGGAGATAATTGTATAACCTTAGATCGTGTTGATGTCCCTTTTATAAGACAGTTTTGGCGAAAAAGAATCCGCGTACTTCCCGTAGTTTGTTAGTGAGAATTGAAAGAGATACTTGTTAAAAAAGCACTTAGGCATACGTGATCTGGGGACATCGTTATATAATAGAACACTAAATAACTCAATAAAACTCAATTTAAACTCGCATGTTTTATGATGGCTGATTTGAATCGAGCAGATTTGTTCTTCCGTTTCTCTTTTTCCCCGCGACAATGAAATCAGCTCTCACAAAACGTGTTTTCTTCTTCTTTTTAAACGTGTTTACGATTATCTCGAAAAGTTGCTTCCTTTTACGCCCTGAATTCATTATCGCTGACCTTTTTTTTTGAAGTGGTGTGTCTTGATTAATGAATTGCAATTGTTTGTATTAGAAACAAAGACGCCATGTCATCGTTAGTTTAATAAAGTATAAGAAAGCACGTCTCACTTAAATGAGGAGACTGATGCTAAAGTAGCGTGAACTTCCTCTTTTCCAGCATTAGATGTAACCGTTCCAGTGGAGCATTGTGTAATGTATTTATTTATTTATTTATTTTTTCAGATTTCAGATTTTATTTCCAACACTCAGACACATGAAAATGTGTAACATGAGGTACATGTACATGCATTCATATATTAAATTGTATGACAGGATGGACAGGTGCATGCATGTATATGAAGATACTGATATATATATATATGCATGATAACATGTTGTACAAATGAACTATTTCGTAATTAGACACAGCAATGCATACATGTAT
>JAUMHH010193214.1:0-13956 GCA_032359455.1 Chlamys rubida
CGACGCACGACGCACGACGACGGACGAAGACGGATAGCAATAGGTCACTTGAGCTAAAGCTCAGGTGACCTAAAAAGTACATAGTATAAAGAGTTGTTGACTTGCCGATGTATTTTGGGAGGTTTGGTTGAAATCATTTTTACAATTATTTTTAATTTTTTTCCCCAAGAACATCACAGTGTTAACATTCCAGAGATTTCTCTAATACACACATACATGTACTGTGTATCTGTTTCCTGTCCAGGCCCTACAATACCTTACGAGGTGATACACAACCCTTTAAGTAAATACAAACAAACAATAACAGCTTCAGCAGATCTGTTTCAATCACAAAACCTGCATATAATGCAGGATGCCATAGAACTGTTAGATTCAATCATCTGCATACACATAACACAGAATTACATATTTACCGTATGCTAATAATTTTTAACAGACAACCTGAAAGCAGGTACATACTTAACACGAGTCTCACATTAACCAAGTTAATACAAAATCTTTCCATTTAGTCATACACAGGTTCATATGACAGGTGAGACTTTTTCAAAGTTAAAGCTGAGGCTAGACAAGGCTTTGTTAGGCGAAGCTTATCAAGGGCAATAACTCTTTTAATATTAATGGAAACAATTTGGCGATTACACATGTTACAGCTAATACATGATGGGAAAGATCTGTGCAAAGTTTCAATAAAATAAGAGTAATACTTCAGGATCCCTGTTCCACTGCACTGTGGTTTTCCTATACACAGTAGCCTCCCTTTAACTTCTGTTTGGATATAACTGTAGCAAAGTTGGGCCAGAACACTTCTGTTGACCAGGTAGCTCAATCAGTTAGAAAGCTAATATCTCTGAGGTCCAGGGTTCAAATTCTGGTCTAGTCCTGCTGATTTATTACACTAAAAATAATGTTGGTATGGTTTTCTATTCAGAAATGATTGATCAAAACTAGAGCCAAAATACTCTCCAACATTTTATTTCAGTTTATGGTATGGGGATTCTTATACAGCTAGGAGTAGTGCAGACACTGTCTACAAATAGACTGCTGACAGGCAGTTACAGCCTGGTTCCAGTATATCTCCAAAGCAAGCATAATATTGTTTAATTCCATTGGAGATATGTATATATATATATACTTACTGTGAACTTGTCTGCAGCAGTGTAGTCCTCATCCAAAAACACACGTACTCTGTCATATTTCTGTAATTCTTCACAACCTAGCATAGATCTGTAACACATCAAAGGAACATACAGTTAACACCGGTTAGGCAAACATTACAGGTACATAATATATATATACTATACTTACAATTTAAGTTTGACTACCCAAGTACCCCCTGACCATATGCAGCAACAACTTAGTATTACTTGGCTAACGAAATCATTTTATTTCAATTTTTTTTTAAGTATTATGCAGCAACAATTTAGTACTAATTAAAGGAAACAGATTTGTATAAATTTTCAAATCTTCTTTCTGAATCCTTTTTCATTGTCAAATTAATCAAATACATGCAATACATTTGTATAGATATGAAATAAAATAAACTTTATACTAATTAAATTTAGTACTAACTGGGCTAGCAAAATTGTTTTATTTTATTTGTTTAAGTATTATGCAGCAGAGCAGAAGCAAGTGTGTCACGGATCACGGATACTGTACCAATGGAGTGACAGAAGAAATCCATTTCCCCTAATTCTGATTTGAACAACAATTTTTTATTAATATTATTTCATCATGACAGACTTGCAAATTGGCACACAAAAGTAAATGGACTCAAAAGGCCTAGTTTCTGGTTTCCATAGATATATTGATTCTCAATACATAAACAAGAACATATGGTACCAGGACTGGGGGACTGTTCTTGCTTACCCATTAACTCAGTGTTTTATCTCTACCTGCTATATGTTTCTTGTCACATTATGTGCTGGGTCTGACCACGGACACCACCCCAACAGACCAGGAGGAGACATAAAAACATAGTATTGATTCTCTATGTCACCTTAAGCTATCCACTGCCTTTTAAAACCTAAGATACATGGCTTATCATGGAGACTACATGTACTGTTCAAATTGTTATAGCGCAAAACATCCAGTGCCCACAACACTCCATCAGATTATCCAATGTAGTCCCAATCAATACTGTTGTGGACGTTGATGGCCAAATGTACCTTCTGCTAAATTAAGCTAAGAACCTTCTCATTTTTTATAATTCAATTGTATTTTAACTTCACAACAGCTAACAACATATGATGACAGTATCCACAGGTAAATAGGTCAAATTAACTATTTATGGTATCACATCGCTACAGGTGCACTGGTAAAGAGGTCACAATAACTATTTATGGTGTCACACTACACTGGTAAAGAGGTCACAATGACTATTTATAGTATCACTTTACTGAAACGTCGCAGCTTTTACAAGGAAACAGAGATGTTCTAAATAATTTCATCTCATTCACCGGTCAAAACATTTTAGAATCTGCCTTGGTTTTTTTATAATTGATACAAACACAACTACCAGAACATACAGTTTTGCATGTCGCAAGTATTTTCCAAGAAATGTTACACTAATTTTGATTGATCTGGCGAGACTGTTCAACATCACATCAAACCATCACCTGTCACACAACAGGGCTAAGTACTGACACCCTGCAGACTCGTGTCTGTTTGACCAGTATACCCGTACAGTCACATAATGTCTGCAGTCATCATTTTAAATCAATAGACCTAAGTTCCAGCAATCACTTGTTAAAAGAACATAAGACCAGTGCATCTAATGAAGCGAACAAATTCAGTCAATAAAGAAACTGTCTAGAAAATTTTATCTAAGAAAAGGTGCATAACTGGAAAAAGGATTGACACGGCAGCCATTCGAATGGATTAATTTTAGCTAGGTAATCAACATTTGCAACTGAAATCCTATAAACAATATTGTTCACTTTATACACTTGTATAGACAAAATGACCAGCAGCCAGCCATGTAAAGCTTAACATACTTCACAGCATGCACTTTTCCTTCTTTTTTTTCACAATTTCTTTTTCTGTTACAATTTAGAAATGCACAAGTGTAATCAGTTTCAATCCCAGGACAATCATCAGAGAAATATGTTGGATTCCAAATACGTCTCATTACAAATACGAGCAATCTGTGCCAGCCCACAAGTGGGATTACATTCTCTTAAAATCTATTCACAAACATTTGACTGCTGTTTCAGGAAGTAAGGAAAAACAAAAACAGTAAATAGCTGATTTAGTGGCCAATTATCACAAAACCCTTCCTATGGAATGAAAGCTATGAACATCTCCCGAGTCTCACAATTACACCAGGAACCAGGAAATAGTTCAATTAAAGTTTGGGTTAGGAACTTAACAGACTGATTACCAGTATGGCAGCTAGCTGGAGGAGGGGTACTCCTGTTGGAGGAGCTGGTGTACATGCCCACTGTCAATACTAGTTATATACTTGACCCTAACGCAGGTTTCTCTACAGCATGCATATCGGTGATGAGGCTTCGGAGCTGAACATTTTACGCTGAGAATAGCTCAGATAAAGATGCAGGTGGTACAGGATGCAGATATTCTCCAGAGACAATATTTATATATACAGGTCTGCAAGAGCAGAGCTGGATTTATCCTATCAACCTTATTTATTGTAATTGACCTTCAACCTTTGACCATTACGGCCATATGGCCCTAATATAAACATTACAATCTGAGGTGTAAGGTCCTCAACAAAAAAACCAAGGTTATCTGCCAAGAACAAGTCTTCCCAGACAATAGCTCTTCAGCTTGGTGTTATTTCATGAAAACAGGTCATACATCTGCGATACCATCATTACATTTACGTAAATATTTTAAGAAGCCTCAAACGGATCATTTTCAATTCCAAATCTGACATGCACAGCATGATTTAAATAGAACACCTGCAACATCTAGAAACAATTTTTACACAGAAAATATCACTACAAAATGACAACTTGATTTAGAATAAAATGTACGGTGTACTTATAACTGCTAACACCTGATGTTACCTGCAGCCAGCTGGTGACAAGCTCACAGGTAACAACCAATGACAAATTGTTCACACATGTTTCCCGAACAGGATGTACTAAACACAATTCATACATGTACATGTCTTTCTCCATTTAAAATGCCCTTATTATTTCATGTATATATCTGAATGTACAGGATCCTACTTTTAACCTTTGAAAAGATACAATCTAAACCATTCATCCCCGCTCCCATTTTACTGCTATTTCAAAAACGAACTGTATGAAAATGTACAGCTATCATTAGAACTTAAATGTCTCTATATATCATAAACATGTTTACAATATATATTTTCAATGAACACTTGAATATATACAGAGCCAAGATGATGTCATTTTAGATTTCAAGAATGATATGAAAAGGTTTTTTGGGTGTTTTTTCACATTATTTACAAAAGTTCTAAATCAATTTGATAATTAAGAATGGTCTCAAAAATTTGTTTCCATTACATATATATGAGATTGATTGAACTCAATGAATTATATTATCATCTATCTCAAGTAAATATGGAACCTCCTGAAGATCCTGTATTTAAAGAGTGCAGATTAGCTTGTTTTCTTTTGATAAGCCCAGGGGGCTGTGCGAAAATCCTTGGGTCAAAAGTGGTGAGGGGTGGAAGGGTGGGCTAATTATTTCAGGATATGAACCTAATGTTTCACCAGTTATACACCAGTATAAATTGGCGGTGTAAGTCAGAAGTTGACCTTATTCTTGGGTCTGCATATGATCTGACATCACAGATGACAAAACTGATGTGACTTTAGCCCCCAATCAGGTTAGCCAAAAAAGACATAAATATTCCAAAATGTTTGGATGGTTCAACTTTTACAGTGCGACATTCAGTGTCCTATTGACTATCATGCAGTGTGATTGTCATGCTGATCATGAGCAACCTACAAATGTACTCCAGGAAAGGGGGATAGGCAATTACCAGCCCTATGGCCCCTCATCCCCCACCCCACTGACTTATTGCTGGGCATGGGCTTATTATCAGCTATGGTAATGGTACAGTATTGAGATTTAAGCTTTAATTTCATAGTGGACTAAACATGCACAACATGTTTATCAAAAAGGTGACTAATTTGTGGGATTTTTTCTTCCACCAGAGTATGTGTACCACCACCACTAACACAAATAAAGCATCCTATCTGTACATGGTACCATGCTGTATAAATCATGGACAGTCAGCTGGCTGAGCTAGAGCTGTATGTATACAGATGTGTATGACACTTGGGACCTCGACATTGCCACATCAGCTTAATGAGCATTGAATACTATTTTCAAAATGATGATGTTGTATTGTGAAAACATTTGCAATCTAAGATATATTTTTGTTTCATGTCTTGATAAAATATAGCTTTAGTTTAGAATTAAAATAATTTTGAAATTAAATAATTGTGGGGGGGTGGGGTGGGGTGGGGTGGGGGGGGGACGGTACAGTACTTATGATGTGTCTTAAAACAATGTTCATGTAGCATGTTTTTAAAAGCTGTAATTATTAAATATGAAGTGTACACATGTAAAAAATGATGAACCAGATGACAAAAACATCGACCATGTGGAGTGAATTTTTAGTTGTATTATAATTCTTCAGGAATTTATTTGAGTAAATGACCTGTTAAGGTAACAAAACTTTGCGGGACCAGGTGTTACACTAAATAAAGTGGTATTTTGACACACTCTGTGTATATATTATGCCCTTTTGCATGCGGTGGTAGCTATTATAGTTAGGTGAATTGGACAGATCTGTATCTATATACATGCATTTATATCTTTATTACTCCATCTGACTCCAGGTGTTTAAAAAGGATAACATTTTAACACTTATAAGGTCAGCAATGACCCTGCCATGTCCTTAACCATACATGTAAGCAGAAGCCACCGTCATCATTGGATTTCAAGATCTGAGAAATATGGCCTTATTTACATAGAATTAAGTACCATTTACTATCAAAACAAGTTAGGAAAGACCATACAATACCAGTAAATCACATATGTTCTATTTTAAGTATCAGTGACCTTGACAGATGGCTCTATCAAATACTTTATACTTACATTCTAACAAAATTAACACTGGTTGGTGATCAGAAATGGCATTACAATGTATTTTTGACAGTATAATCCTCCTGTTTAATATCTTTCTTTTAGTAACCAACGAAAACCGTGAAAAGACTGAGAAAACTTTGTCTCTAATGTGGGACCCTAGTAAAGTATTAATAGAACAGAACACGGTTAACTTGAACCCATATAATTCCCTCCAAACACCATCCAAATAGTTTTTCTCACAAAATTGAACTTCTAGATACTAAAACAATTTCAGGGGCTGACAAGTTTGAGTTTACCGAAATATATTTCTTAAAACATTTAAATTTAAGATCCAACAAAATATCAGATACAACAATACATATTCATCACATTTTGAAATCAAATAAAAACAGTTCATTGAAATAATGTGATGTTCTAAAATAGAACTTGTTCAAGATTTGATCTCCTCAATGAGGTATATATAGCAATACCCATCCCAGTCACTAGTGCCGTTTGTTATTGAAGTCTCGGGTCAAATATAGGTCGATATACAAACCCATATCAAAAGCATTTGTGGATTTTATTTCTCAAATATAATCTGATTTAAAATCTCTTTGTGTATCTGATGGGTAAATAGATACTTCACCTCACCTTGCTGGTATGAAAAAGTTAAGATTCGTCTCACCTGAGAGTGTATTAGATTTAGCTGTCAGAATTGACTCTATACCCAGCTAGACCTAGCTGGGTTCCTTTGGTTTTGTATAATATACATGCAGCACATTCAATGGGCCTGTTTCTTGTACATGTATGTATAACTTATAGGCTATTCAAACCCTTTGTAGTAAAAAACTTTCATTCTTTTTCATTATATGAAAAGTTACTGTATAGCTGGAAATTTTTTGCCACAGTTTAATGTTTGCCTTTTCACCCTATGTTACGGGGGTGAATTCATCATTAAAGTCAATACACGTAAACAACATAGTAACTTTATGTGATGGGCAAAATTTACACTGGGCAAAAATTTAGTTTATGGGAGAAGGGCGAGAGTTTGGAAAAGGACATGAGTTTGACTCGGCGAACATTTTCCCTAGTGTATGGGAAGGACGAGAGTTTGACAGGGCGAACATTTTCCCTAGTGTATGGGAAGGACGAGAGTTTGACAGGGCGAACATTTTCCCTAGTGTATGGGAGAAGGGCGAGAGTTTGACAGGGCGAACATTTTCCCTAGTGTATGGGAGAAGGGCGAGAGTTTGACAGGGCGAACATTTTCCTGGTATAAAGTTTTACCTCTGTAGAAACCCTCCATATCATACCATACAATGGTACCCATTATATTGTACACACAATAACCTCCACCTGTACTGTTACCTCCATATTCAACACCTTACACACATATTTCGTATAAAATAGTCATAATTAACAAGCATTTTGAAAACATTTTTAATCATACAATTTTTTTATTTACGATAAACTTTAAATATTGTGTCATTTCATACCATTCTGTGTCGTTATAAATTAACTTGACATGTAGTCAGATCTTTGAGTTAACTTAGAGCATGTGGAATCTTCCCATAAAAACTTCAAAAGGTTGGCAAGTATTTTGAGTAATATTCTGCCTATTTTCATTTACTAAACGGATTAGATACTGATGTCAACCTTTATTTACCGACAGTTTTTGTGTTGTGACCACCTTTGAATCTTCCCTTAGATATGGTCACTTAACATTGCTTTGATTATAAGGGCAACACACCTAGCTACAGGTGATGATGTAGATGTGAATCTAGCAATGTAACATACTTCTTCAATAACACAAATCATCTTAAATATTTACTCAGTCTAATACATGAATTGATATCATTCCGTCAACATCTACATATAATCATACACACAAAGCCTGTAAAATTACATTTCTAAAGCTTTTCCATAAGAAGCAGTGTCAGTAAATTAAAACAATCCTTCCCCCCATCCAACCGTGTTACTTGGCCTTTTCTTCATCAACATTCATGTAGGATTGTCACAACTTTAGGGTTTGCGGGGTCTGGTCCTACGTGTGTAGAATTGATTAGACTGTTAATGCTACAAGCTCCTAGTGATCATGTCAATGGGAGCTGGTAGATTCAATATAAGCTGCTTACAGAGATATCTACTCCAGAGTTCAATGATACCTGATGGTAGCTTAACTCATTCACCCCTGAAATTCCATAATGAACTATTCCAACCTTTGAATTGGAAGAGTTCAAATGTGTCTTCAGGGGTCAATGAGTTAATTGGGTCACAAAAAGGACAAATTTATTAAGTCTGAATCAGGATATTAAGACACTAATGAATATAAATAAATCTACATCCTTTGATACTACGTAAGTACTATAATAAGTCACAACGTAAAATCAAATACCTACAGGCCGAAATTTATCTCAATCCCGAAAGCCATATTTTTACAAATACCAGTCTTTGTGTACAATTGTATCTGATATTTATGTGATAGAAGTAATAATATAAATGTACAAATTACTTACTTTATTGAGGTCACACTTTTATACTTTATTGAGGTCACACTTTTATATTATTATACATTAACATTTTATTCACCTCTGTGGTATTTGATGCATAGAGCTATTGACAACTTATTAACACTCCAAATCTTTCACCGTCATCTCATTATTAAAATGTTAAAAGACATACCCAATGGCTGGGTATGTCAAATTTGATGCTAGGTATTGATAAGTGATTTTGTTTTTAGGCCTCGAAAAAGGGAGATTTGTATGTTCTACATGACAGTCCACACGTGTACATTAACCCTTTCACCCCTAGGTAACTTTAGTAGACTCTACCATACATTGATCTGGCTTAGTCCATTATCGGCTACAGTGGTGAAAGGGTTAAAGATTGCTCCTGATCACTGGATGTTATGCTAATTAACTTCATGATTTTTCCCTATAAATAAAATGAATGTCATGATTAACATTTCCATTAATGTACTAGTCAACAAATGATGGAATTCATCACAGTTCATTGAGCTATCTTCCAAAGACACTTTGGGTAAATATGATTGGTCACAGTATAATACAAGTATGTATATATGTAGATTCTACGAACAGCTGTATGCATGGTACAATATACATTTACTACCCTTCTGGTACTGGGAAACATGATGGTTTTCCCCAAGATTATTCATGTTTAATAAAGGTGAACCCCCAAGCGAAACATGATTAATATTGAGGGGAAATTAAACCAAGAATCATGTTTCCCTACCGCTAGAGTAATTAACATTTCATTATTGTCTTACTCCACAAATATCAAGTGGAGTGATACAGGCACTCTGGGCCTCTTGTTACTTAACTCTCGTTAATGCAAATACATATATACAAATGTACAATGTATATACCAAAATAGAAATAGCCGACAATGAAAATGATCAGACTTCCATGCCGTTGTTATTGTTGGCTTCCGTTTCTCCGATGCCAACCCTTCTCTACAGTTTTATTTATAACGGTTACAGTTTTAGCAGAACGTTATATCCTACAGCAGCCATGTTTACATGTACAACCACAAAACGGGAGACAAAAAGCCCCAAATGGTTATACTTCATCCCTTGATCACCATGATCATCAGTATGGTTGAAATTGTAGTCAATTAAGTGATATGTCGCAAACTTTTTTACAAACAAAATAAATACTACTTGCTAAATTATGCTCTTCACTGATGAAATATATACATGTATTTCATTTCCATATTGTTTTCCTAAAAGTCACCTATCTGGCATGTAACCTATGTGTAAAAAAAATTACGAATAAATAATTCTCTTTTAAATCAAAAACATCATTATGCCCTTTTACAGATGAAACAAACAACTGTCATGGCCTGGACTGTCCGATCATGTTGCTTTTGTAAATTCCATCTATATTGGCAATGAGCGTTAGGTATAAATCATCTGTTTTAACATATAAATTACACATTTATGTCTGCCCTTTTCAGATAAATATATAGATATCAGTAAAGAGGCCTATTACATACAGTGGGTTTGTCTGATTCAGTCAATTATTGTTTCAGTTGTCAGCGGTACCATGATGGGGGCTGACCATCTGCGTTGTGTTGAAGTGAAGGTACACATATAGATAGCTGTGTTGTCCGCCTGATCTTGGTGACAAAGTGAAGATGACCAATGTTGTGGTAGGTTTGAGGGCAGATTATTATCACTGAATACCAGATACCACTAGGAGGTACTAGGAAGTCATCGGTCACACTGGTATCTCAGTACTGAACCATTCAAACAACACTTCCTCATGTTGTTATTACACAGAAAACAAACGATAAACAAATCTCTTCACAATGTAGTAATGTCCTATTTTACAATATTCCTGAAACCAATTTTTATAACAGTGCAAAATTTCTGCACATCATCTTTGATTTCTTTGCCCTAGGGTCTTTCATTTATATAACTGTCTTCTGTTTCCCAGGAATTCCAACTTGAAAAATCATCATTAAAATTCTGAGAAACAGAGCGAGTCCTTCAGTATTTGAGACATCAGACTGCAGGATCATCAAACAACCAAGACTTTAATGTATACATGTAAGCCTGAATTTGATTATGGCTGATATTTAGCTATCACACATGATTCTGCATACACATACATTGAACTTATTATATTTCTACATACATTTACTGG
Organism: Chlamys rubida; assembly: GCA_032359455.1. Lineage (NCBI taxonomy): Eukaryota > Metazoa > Mollusca > Bivalvia > Pectinida > Pectinidae > Chlamys > Chlamys rubida. The sequence continues at coordinate 10,740 of JAUMHH010193214.1, forward strand.
TAAATTTTGACTGATTTCCAACAGAAAATATTTATATTTGATATTTCAAAATTTGAATTTCAGAACCAAGAACTGCATTTCCGAAATGAAATGGTGGAAATACATGCAGCAGAAAGGTTTATTTCACATTGAAATCAACATTTCTGGCAGATTCAGCTCTTGACACTTATTGATTTGTGAGAAGTTTTTCCATTGCAAGTTGCCTAAGTATTATGTCCGTTTCCTTATACTGAAAGAAGCTGTAAACAGATTTAAAAGTACAGTCAGTGTAGGTTTATTACCACTTCATGTAAAGGCACACCCAGGCTATGTCAATTTGTATTTGCTGCTGGTTCATGTTGAGGCAGTGAATGTGTATTATTGTGAGTTTGGTTCAGTTACTGAATATCAGAATCACTTTTATTTTTGTTGAATTATATCAACAAGCCAAGCCATCAGATTGATATGTCTCGCCTGTGCCCCACCATCAATGCACATATCAGAGAAACTAACTGAAACGCAAAAGCCCCACTTTGACCATCAATGCACATATCAGAGAAACTAACTGAAACGCAAAAACTTAATGTTGATGGAGATGCTGACAAAGTCAATGGACCATGAAAGGTAGACTGCATCCAGCATTTGATGCATGGGTTGAGATGTACTACCTAAGATGCATCTATGGTCCAAGTTTGGTTGATCTAGCAGTTATACTTTTAGGGAAACTAACTTAAAACGCAAAAACTTTATGTTGCCGCCGCCGCCGGGAAAGCAACACCTTAGTCTCGCTTCTGTTACTTCGTGGCGGCGAGACAAAAACGCAACAGTCCTGAGCACAATTGGAAATGGATATCTCCAACTCTAGACGCACAATCTATGTATATATGATAACTTGCTCTTGATGCCCAGAATTGTTCTGTTCTGAAATTTCACCTCAGTATAACTTGATATGGGATACATTCCCTTACTTTATTATTTATGATAGGTACTTACTGGATAGATGTATCTGAACAATAACCTACTTCACAGACACAGCACATCAATGATCAATTAATGACATTCAGCCATCATGATAATGACCTGCTAATGATACTGATAGGTTCCATACCAGAAACGTTTCCCATACACATGAAGGTTTTTCGATACACAAAAAGGCTTAGTTCCTCAGAAGATATCCTTTATACCCACAAATCCTGATAAAATCTGTACTACAGTGTAGCACTACATTCCCCTTCAGTCAATGTAACGATCAGTTTGGAAATCTCTGTCCCAAATCAGAGAATCCACTGTTGTATTTTCGTTAATCGTAACCTCCCATTCATTTTGTTATTTTGATAAAACTTAGTGGGATTGGTCCACATAACTATCGATGATCAGGGCCTGTATTCATGAAACCGTTCTCATGCTCAAGCATGGATTTTGTGCTCAAGTCTAATTTCTTGTTCCAGTTATAAATTATTTAAAAAATCTTGTTTTGTTATAGTTTTGGACAAAAATTGAAGAAAGTTGAAGCCGAATACTGTTTTCAATATTTAAATTTGACTTTTTGATAGTTGATATGATTTAGGTGGGTTACAAGAAAGGTGGCTTGAGCACAGAATCCATGCTTGAGCATGAGAACGGTTTCATGAATACGGGCCCAGGAGAGAGGCTCATACTCTTTTCCAGCAGCTGAGCTATTGGTGATTGCAATTACAGTCTCAACATTGCTACCACGTGCACCCCTGCCAGTTACATCCTATCCCTTCCCACCATTCTGTCTTCCCTGCAACACATTACCGACTAAAAGTACAGGAGCATCAGGACAGTGATGTTTGACCTCCGGGTTCCACTTCGTCGTCACATTTTCGTACGAGGAGGGACTCACAACACTGAAGCAAATCAGGAATACATCCGTCTGGAAAATAGGTAGAAAGAAAATAAGGGGCTTTTATACCCGACTGCACATGTATACGTAGCTCTACCAAACTTTATATACAGCATACATGTATGCCGGATAAACACACTTCAGTATGAGGTATACACTGGTGGGCGACACATAAAATTACACACCTGTGGGTAGGAAAGTGGCCGAAGTCTATCATAATCTTCTTGACCAGCAGTATCCCACAGCCCGAGACTGACCGGGACCCCGTCCACCATCATATTAGCTGTGTAGTTATCAAACCTGTAAATACAATCAGATTTCATTTGAAAACAGACCTAGAGATTTTTCTCAGTGACTTTAATATTAGTGTATAGACTATAGGAGTATGATTTGTGTAATGGTACCTGGCAAATGATCATAAAGTAACCGCAATAAGTGTCCAGGGTGCTTGAAACATTGGCTGGGTTGTTCAAGGTTTAACATCAGATGAACAGCTTATAATTAAGTCATTTAAGGGCTGAAGAGGGCGCTTATTAAGATAACAGAACATAGGTTATGGCAGTTGCTGAGGAGGGCGCTTATTAAGATAACAGAACATAGGTTATGGCAGTTGCTGAAGAGGGCACTTATTAAGATAACAGAACATAGGTTATGGCAGTTGCTGAAGAGTTCGAGGCAACCAAATTATCAGACACATTTGAAGGGAGAGTTTCAAAACTATTCTAAATTAAACCACTCTGAAACAGACTTGTTAGATTGCAAAACAGTTGTTTTTAATATAAAGTATATAGTACTTTAGTTTGTTAACTTGAGAGGATCTTATTACAGCAAATTTGTTATGTATTAGATGTGTTGATGTAGATATCTTTGCATGATCAGGAATAATGCAACAAAATAACATTACTGCAATACTTCTACATGTAAAATGATTTGAACTAGTACAGTAAACACTGATTTTTCTACCTTTCTTCAGGGGCCTGTTTGCCTGAAAATTATGCATACTTTTACAGTTTCAATAGTTCTTTTAAATTGTGATGAAATAATGATGTTTCCTGATACATTCTTGGCTTACTTATTTCCCTATCAGTTTGGAGGCAAACAGTGATTTTGGGAAAATATTGAGTTTTTAAATGAAAGGCAGAAAATCAACCCCAAATATCCATCTATAAACTGTGAAATCACTAACTTTTGTGAGGTTTTTAATATCATTGATTTCATAAAAAAGGCGATATTAAATAAAGCTACAGGCAAAATATCAGTATTAATGACTACCGTATTTTCCGGGGTATAAGTTGCACCCTTGTATAGACCGCATAGTCAGTTGTATAGCCTTCATTCACGTATAAACCGCACCGTTGTATAAACCGCAAT
>JAUMHH010193225.1:0-13955 GCA_032359455.1 Chlamys rubida
AAACTGTTTATAACTGTACGTACTGTAAGGAGAGGGCACTCATAGGCTTTGCCTGTTGCCCAATTCCTTTGTATCTATAAGATCTGAACAATAAAATAATCTGAAATGAAAAATATCATTGTGACACAAGATAGAACCTTTTCTAACTCTCTCAGAAAAATATCATTTCTGTCAATTATAAATGTTGTCTCTAAAATACAGGTTTTTTATTACTGTACTTTAGTCAATCTTCATGCAGACATTACCAACTCACATACAGAACTTAAACGAGCCTATTACATCCCTATATATAGACCTATATCAGTGCAGCAGAGTTAATTTTCATCCAGACATTCTCAAATGTCTGCAGCATTCCTTTTTGATATTTGAGAGATGTTTAACACTTGTGGACGGTGGTGACATAGACTAGCGATACACAAAAACACCGACTTGTTTCACTCGAGTGTTTTATATATATAGGGTGGAGTAACTAACAGCGTGACAGTTATATAAAGTAACACTACACTCAGAGTACTTCCTGCATCACGTCTTAGTAATGCTTTTAATACATCATTCTTATTTATGTAGTCATGATAATTTGTCCGAGAAATACAACACTTTTGCTATGTTAGGGGACGGTGTAATAGGGAGAGAATGCTTCTATTAAGTGTTGATCACACAGCCCACAGTTATCCTAAGCATTCCTCGTCACAGCTACATCTAAATTAACAGTGAAGTTTATTTACATTAAGAGCAGCCCTATAGTGAAGTTATAACCTGATTAAATGCTATTTCCATGATGTGTTCGATAGAATGCTGAAGGTCTACAACTGTCGTCATTTTAATAGTCTCTGAAATAGTCTGGGAAATGTTTAAGATGTCATAAAGCATTTTGGATACTTTCAGGGAAATTGGAGTTGAACTGAAATGATAACTAATTCTAAACTTATAAGTTACAAACAAGCAGAAATTTCATCCCTGTCAAACATTTCCCATTCACCAATGAGACCTATATTTCTTCACTCTGCCATCTCAAGTGTTACTTAGCGTGTTTCATGAATGAAAGTTGCGGGATCAGTGTGTGAATGAGTTGAACAAGCTATGTACGATAAAGGTTCTGTGTATTGGTGACCGGACTGGCCCCAGTACTGGACGCCACAGGAATGTGTCCCACAACCCCTCCGCTTCAACCAGACTCCTATCCACCACCCAGACCAATCTTACCTCCTGTTATCTTTTAAAACTTGGGACTAATTCAAAATTAATTTCACCTCTTTCTGTGTTATCTTGGAGCTGGATAAGAACAATCAACCTGAGGTCCTGTGACTAATGCCCGTAGTTACACAGCGTTCTCAAACAGAGAGAGAGATAGGTCAAACTTCTATCGTACATAAAAACCTCGTTAAATATCATTATTAATCCTATTTCAAACCTTTTTGAAAATTGTCTCAGGGACAAATTCATCATTTGAATTATAAAGAAATAAATTTTCGTATCTTGACTATCTAACAGAACATTAAATGTCTTACTTTCCTCTATATGATGCCAAAATATAACTACACAGTTGATTGTGTGTATGATTCAGCACTATAAGGATTATAATATTGGCAAGGGTCTATCTCTTAAATTGAATACTGCTTTACTAAGCTGTGACTGTATATGTCTCACCATGCATGAAAATGTCACTTAGATATATATATATATCCACACGTTTTCTAGCTATTTATCAACAAATAACAGGAAAATTGAATTTTTTAGGTTTTTTCTAGGTCACGTACTGTACAATGTATGCATATAAATATATGAGTCAATTATTATAAAACAGAAATAGAAACCTTAAAGTAAGATTTTTTTTGTGTGTCATGTCAAAGACATTAAGTTCATCAACACAATACCGTGATGTGCCAACTTTCTAATATACAAACTTCATACATACAAAACTAACACATGAATAATAAAATAACTGGTACAGTGATGAAATTTTTGAACCAGAACATTTTAATGTAGAATAACAAAGCGGAGAATATTAACAAAGAACAAAATTCAAGAGGAGTATGTACTTTTGAGGTCGGTGTAGATAATTGACTGTTTTACCATGTAAATGTATGAAAATACATTCAAAGTTTGAAGACCTAGATGTCCTGGGTGTGACACTGTGTGGCCACCTCTGGCCTCGTAATCATTCATCACACAATCTATATTCATATCCATGTTTAGGCGTGGATCACCTTCTCTGTGACATATGATAGCCCTACTATTATACAACACAGGCACTGCACTGGTCGTAGCCACTTTGCCAGAAGTCCAGAAATCTAGACTTGTCCATATGTCCGTCAATACTTTGAGAAAGTTGCAGCAATAACAAAAGAAATTTCAGGGAGGTTTTAAGTTATACTAATGTGTGTGACTACACAGAATTAAGAAAAGGAAGTCTGGATTAAGGTTTCTGATTTATGCAGGAAATGTAATGGAGATAGAGGAAATAATTGTTCAAAAGAATAAATACAGACTTAAGATATTGTAGTTTTTAATTTTTCCTTCCTTTGTTACACGGAAACAAATGCCCTAATTATAACTTACCCTGGATGTGAGGTCACGGTGGAAGACCCCTCTGGAGTGGAGATACTTCATCCCATTGGAAATGTCCAGGGCTATCTTGATCTTCATTGTCCACGGAAGCTCCAGGGTCTTGTCTGCGAGGACCTCGTTTAACCCCCCTCGCTCCATGAACTGAAATCATGGACAGCAATATCATATACATGAAATCAAACTTAGTCGACATGTAGTCGACAATATATCCAACTAACCCAATTATTCATATTATAGATCTATATGTTACAAGACCATTTCTAAGACTAATAGAAATTTCTTAGAAAGCTGAAAATACCAAAAGGCTACCCTCCCTCTGCAGTGTGATTGACTCATATTGTAAGTTTGAAGATCAAATCAGTATGTTTCACAGTTTCAGAAAAGATTGCACATGAACAGAGGGACACAATAGCAAGCACTGAACACAATTGTATATATATCCCCATAAATTTTGATGAGTAGGGGAAAATTATGGTCAAATCACATTCCCAAATCAAATTAATCACTTCTACAATAACATCTGACATAACAACTTATTTACACTTGTTGCAACCTAAATTCAGAATTATCTTTGTAAAAGTCAGCAATTTCAAAAGCACAAGAAGATAACTATATTTTGATAGAAATTGATCATTTCGTTCTTCACAACGAGGAAATTCTAGACTTTCTACAAACTCTGTACCTCATTGTATTAGCTAAACGTGGCAAGATATTCTACATATATACATTCGATCCTAATTGCATTACTTCGTCCAAAAAATACATGATTAAATTTCAACTAGATATCCTACAATATTTGCAAGCTAACAAAAATTGCAGCACTTTATGGAACAGTACAATTTGTATTAAAAGCCACCATCACACTTCCTATATAGATTGATAGAAATAATATTAAAGGGACCAGCTGTTTGCTATCCAAATAATTTCTCAATCATAATAAACCTTGGGATGTTGGTATTACAATCCATCCATCCATTTATGGATGTCATGGTCACCAATAATTCGTGTAAGCTTTTTCATGATCGAGTATCGACCAGGCCAGTGATCTCTGGGATCAGTGCCCGCAGTACTGCAGGTCAATACAGTACTGGTGTGCGGTGGAGCACTGTTTACTCATTCACCCCTGAAAACACATTTGAACTCTCCTAATTCATAGGTTGGAAAAGTTCATTATGAAATTTCGGGGGTGAATGAGTTAATACTTGGCCTATCCCTTATTTAACGTTAACTCCAAATCATTGATTCGGGATTAACCTATTATATGTCAACAAGAAATATTTGTACAGCATTGCATCTCAAATTAAGGCTAATGTACAGGAACCAATTTACGAGCATTCAACTTCCAATGTTATAGTATGTCCTTCATTAAAAGGATTGTGCTGTAGTTTCTACTAAACCCAGAGCAGGGGTAGTAACCTAGCCGGCCCTCTTTAACTTGTTCTCAACATACATTCATAGAATATGATATTTTATATCTAGATGCATCTGGAATGATCAATAACTCATCTGTCTAACCTAGATCAATATAATTTTGACATCAGTCCACTCGGAGGCCAGAGAATTTGGGATACAAATTGGTTTCTGGGCTAAATTCTGACTTGAGAAGCTTCTTGATATGATATCCTTCTGGCCCCAATGGACTTGACAAAACTAATATTGAGTTAAAACTCTAGTTTATTTATCCAATGATTGGAATTAATTATTAGCATTATGATAGACATGGCATGCATGATTGGAAGAACCACAGCAATTAAATGCCCCATTTCTGAATCACAATGACTTGATACAGGACGGCATTTTTTATCAAAAGCAGTATAGACCATAATACTGAATGAGGTATTTGTTCTAACTTCTATATATGACCTATGTGTGTATTGAGAACCAGACAGGAATGCGACACTTGTCCACCATGGTCAGAGTGATCTAGACCCTAGAACTAATATAAGACATATTAATACACCGGTCATTATATAAATGCTATAAAAGATCATGTGTGCTATAACAGTGAAGTGATCAGTGATCAGGTGTTTAGTGTGACAGATGACCCGTCCCCGTACTTCACACCTGTGGTGTAGTAAATCGTGACTGGGGGCCATTTACACCTGAGCACACCTGAGCACATCCACTCTGACAGAGGTCGATCTGCATCTCTTCGTTGTCTGACAGAGTATGGTGCCCAGTACTGTGTTGGCTTTTCAAATCAGAAAAATATCTTTAGATATGTCTTGCTCTTAGCTCAAACTCAATTACTTCCAAACATTATAACTGATAATCAACATGATCATTTTGACATTTTCAGAAATTGTCACTTGGTTTCTCCCCCATGAAAAGTTTGATATGTTGGCAACTATGGGTCCCTGTAACCCTATTTCTGACCAAGTAGGGTGACCAAAACTTGTAGGTCAAAATAGCCTGGCTACTGTAATAGTTTTCTTTGCTTCAATGTTTCTTCATCAGTGACAGAATTTTTAACTTATTAATTATGTCATATGTATTATGTACTTGGAAACTGTGAAAATAAAGATGACATTTCAAAATCTTTTTCAAAGGTATTGTATTGAATATATTTTTATGAACATTTTGTGACAAGACACATAATATATCTCTTAATAGACCTCAATCAGCCCAAAATTTGTTGATTTTTATACGATATTAACTCCCAGTATTCTACTCTGCCTTTTTTTTACGGTACCAATACCCTAATTGGCTTTATATCACTGAGTGACCTCACCATAACACTTGTTATAACAATGCTTGTATCAAGGTATGCAAAAGTTTGTACTGAACAGTTGCTAGGGTTGATCACAGAATGGCTGGATACGGAACCCTTTCACCACTGTAGACCATAATGGACTCATCCAGATCAATGCATGGTAGAGTCTACTAAAGTTGCATAGGGTTGAAAGGGTTAACAGCAGCATGCATTCATTCCCCTTATAGCCATGGAACTATTGTCTCCCATTATCACCATAGCCAGAAAGAACATCAATATGCAAGAGGGAAAGTGGGGGACAATGACAATTGTCAGCCCTTAAGGGTCGAGTTGGAGATAAAAAGCATGATTGCTTTTAAACAAATGCATCTCCGTTTACTTTGTTGGTTATCATACACTTGTTTACTGTTATTACTTCTAATGAAATCATTTTGATTTGTCTTTTCAAGGTAAGTCAGTTCTAAGACAATCTCATTTTGCCAGTAAAGCTAACAATGCATTCTACATGGAAAAGATTCCTGTTGACAGTAACTGTAATGAAGCTAACCAGGCTTTCCATGTTGGTAGGGCCTTTAAACAGTAGAACTGTAACAATTTTCTATCATCAACACCGTGGAGAGACATTAGCATACACTTGACAGCCACCGAGGCAGATGAAACTGTTCCATTATTCCCATGCCAGACACAAAACCTATCCCTGGCACTGATGGGAATCGTCTCCTGCTCAATCTATCAGATTCCCAGACTAACACCTACATGTAGCCCACCTGTTATCTGTAATTATCCTCAAACAAAAGGTGAGCACAGGTCCAGGACAGCATACTAACCTTTACTCATAATACAGGAATACATATAAACACACATTTACATTATAAAATAAGAAATGAACGCAACAAATCTAACGCTAAAGTAATTACCTCTGATTATCCTTCAAAACTTTCAGAATTATTTACCTAATTTATTAGAAAAAAAAAGAAAATTCCTTAAATTATCAACTTTACCTGGCTATAAGTCTTGGAGGAAAAAAATTATACATTCACCTGGATTGTTAACAATAACATGTGTGTTTTATTACATTTTCCCCTTTTTTTGTTCACTTCTTCATCTGTTTGATTTATTAAAGTTCTTTTAAACCAATTTAAAGAATATCAGGAAATGTAACGGAACATATTCCAGCACACCAAAACAACAATTTAATTGATGCTGAAAACTCGTATGTATACTGTATTTACATAGATAGCGAACAGATAGTATTCAATGTATAGGAGTCCTAAAATTGTTTTGCTTTTCCTAAAATGAACATTATTGATGTTTATACCAATGGTATATTGGAGAATTACCAGGGTACAAGTTCCCGTTAGGTTTCTAAGATCAGGGGCCAGAAAATTGCAACAATGTGCGATGGTATCAGCAAAAGCAATAGCTACAAGGGGATACATAACGCGTGCAGGCCCGCCCGATTTAGATCCATGGAGGGTTTACTGATTCTTACCTCCGTTAAAGCATGTAGCTGTCCCTCGTGTACGCACACACCCAGGAATCTGTAAAACAAAACACATTTTATAGAACACCCATCTCAGCATTTTCTATCAAATTCAAAACAAAAACCACTAATTTCAATTTTGTATTGAATTAAAAAATTCTAAACAGTCAATTTCTTAAATGTAAGCGAGCCACTTTAAAATGATCAAGTGCTGATGTTGCGTTATTGAGCTACATGCTATGTCGAGATTTTGTATACAGGTACCATGATTGAAGAAAAAAACATCAATGGGCCGTTGACCCCATTTTCCCCGGAAATCAATGCATCTTTCCTAATTGATATGTGTGGGCCATGCCAAAAGATGATGAGCCAGGACGTAGTGCCGTGACATCAATACCACATGGTCGGTAACCATCTTTTGATTGTACTATAGCTTGTCGACATATGTGAGTGATTAGGTACAGAATGAGACGACTTCCTACTATCATTGGTTACCGATGTCAACACAACAAATAGTCAACATTTAAAGTACCTATCTATTACATATACCGTATGCACATTAACTCATTCACCCCAGAAATTTCATAATGAACTATTCCAACCTTTGAATTGGAGGAGTTCAAATGTGTCTTCAGGGGTGAATGAGTTTAAATCAGTGGTCTACATGTTGTAAACAAATCCTGATGGGCAACACTTTGGACATTTTATTTTGTCCATTTCTTGCTGTATTTCTGAGCAATGTCCTGTTAACAAATGTCAACACAACACAAAATGAAAATAGTACTTTTAGATACTTACAAACATAACTTAAAAAGCATCTTTTTCAAAGTGATTTGTTTTTACAATATGAAATGAATAATTAATGCAGCTTCACTGAAATTCAATGTTTTCTTTTCTGAAGGATACCAATATTACCAGTAAAATACATAATGTATATATATGAGCCAGTACAAAAGTTTACATTGTATTCTGTCAATTTGTCTGTCAAAGTAAACAACATACTCTCAGAGTATTTTAATTTATAACAATCTGTATTTTGGTTTACTTATGGTACACCCAGGATAATATTTATGTGCCGATTTTCAAAAAAAAAAAATTGCAAATTGTGCATGGCGCACATTCTAGCTTGCTAATTACAGCATGTATGTCCTATATGTTGAATGTTGAGCGATTGTTTCAACATGTGCATACACATAGATTAGAATACACAAGGTACTTGTATCAGTACACAAGCTGGCTGCTCGTTGTATATAATAGCTGATGACTTCCGGCAGTAGGAGATGATAGTGAAGTTCATTGGTTTGTATCTGGTAAGCTAATCTTACATCACCATTCTTACAGTTAATGCCCACACAGCAACATGGAGGGTAACATCCTCTACCAGACTATTAAAGCATTCTGATTCAACACACAGTGTTAGAGCGTGATATGGATATTTTCCGAATGATCAAAAACAATCTGGTCTCTATGACTGTTCTGTAATTAGATTGCATCTTCCATGTATTCCTGGCTTTGAAACCACTGTGAAGATTGCGTGTGGTTATATTCATATTTATCTGCAATTTTATGCATACAAAGCATGATACAAAAAGGCGAATGTTTCCAAATTTCTGATGCTTGTCTCGTTAAAACTTTGTTCTTTATTACGTCCATGCTCTATCTGATGGATCAGACAAGGAATTGTTCTGCCTTACACAAGATCAATCTTCAAGGCACGGTATTTGTTAGTACGAACTAAAAGTGAATCTTAATCATTAAAGGGACTCTGTGTTAATTTTACACCCAGTGTTTCCCACATATGTGACCATGTTTACTGAAGGTGTTCATTTTCTTGTTTAAAATTACATCCTGAGTACAGTCAACCACAGGAAGAGATGACTCCCACAACATGGAGATGATTCAACACCAAGGTCAAGGTTATAGACAGATAGTACGTGCAGAAAGTCTTCCCCTAGGTCTGGAAGTTTCTATACATACGAAAAAATTACCAGACCACTATCCATTCCAGATTTTCTGTCAAACTTATGATAAGTAACAAATCTTACCCTAAGTATCATACTGATTGTACCTAACATACATTTCCTAGAGATTTAATGGTGTACTTTGGGATTGCCACCTTCCTTTAGTTAAGTATCAAAGGGTATAAACACCTTGTCCTCCTATTATCCTTCTTATTATTTAAGAGAATGAAATATTTTCTGAAGCAGGGAGGGGGTATCAAATTGGAAAGAAAAATGTGTGAATCTTACTAAGAATGCATCTCAGCCAAAAATATATAAGCAAGAAATTTTGGTTTATACCAATTTATCTATTTATTAGAAACTCTCGTCCATACATCTTGTACCCTCTGATGAAAAATCGTGATATTAAACAATAACTTTGCAGCTGTTACTTATCAAAACACAGCTACAAATTGATCTGTAGGGATTTCATTTACAGAAATGAGTCAAATGTAACGGTGGACACAGATTTAACAGTATTCAATTATTTCAAATTTATTGATCAAAAGATGCAACATTTTATGTAAATGACAAAATAAATACCCATTACACACATCAAACTAATAATGTGTGCCGTCTAAATAGTTCCGACAAAAAAATCAATAAAACTGACACATGCATCATACTTATAAAATCCATTTATCAAGATGGAGCCCATTTCAATGATCTTTTTTAATAAATAAGAATTAAACATTTGTACAAATGTAGACAATTGTAATAAATTCGATTGTGGAACGAATATCTCAACTTTATATTTGCCGACATCTTTAATATGAACACAGATGTAAACCACTGCCACAAAATTACAAGTTATTTATTGTATAAAACTGCTAGAGACAAACTCTATCACTTTTTGGTAACAATCTCATAAAATGCTTATACACGGTATTACTCTATTCTTTTATAAAGAACCTCAGTCATAAAGCAGTCCAATAAAAAATTTCAGGGATCTAATTTAAAGGAATCGATGAAGACTCCCTAGGATCTAACGTAATGGATTCAATAAAGAGTCGATGTACTCTAATGAAAATGGTTCAATGAAGGATTACTTTACTCTTTGACAAAGTGTGAAGCCATAAACTAGATAAGTAATGATTTCCTATATTAGACAAACCCTGATTCGGACTATCCATACATGAGGCATCGATTTGGGTCAACAAAGATACGGCACAAATACAGCTGTGGAGGTGGTAACTAAGGAACCAATACTGGTAGCCGAGCCAGGGAAATGACATTTAGCATTGGTCCCGCAAGTAAATATCCAATCTCAAGTTGTTGACATGAAAAATCATGTAGCCAATTATAATCAATGGCACAGTCCCAGAAAACCTGACAACAAAGCCAACACTGTTCTGGAATCTCATCAGCCACATAAAAACGCTTCAGGGAACATACAATTTATATATAGAAAATGAACCGACTCGCATATACTTCACCGGAGAGAAAATAGACTAAAATGTATATTTAGTTACAATAAACAAATGCTTCTGAACACTTGATATTTCTTAAATACCTTCAAGGTCAAATTTATTGCCAAATTGATTTTAAGGATCCCCGTACCACTTCCAAAATCTGTCACTATACCGTGGAAACTGACTTTTTCCAGCATAGCTATAGCTTGGATAAAACATCAATTCTGGAAAGAACACCATACTTTGAAGACTTTTATGAAAAACAAGAGACATATTCAACAAAAATAATTAACAACATTCTCTGAGCGTAAAAAAACGATGTGGCCAGACAAGGACTCAAACCCTTGACCTCAGACTGTTATATTATCGCTCTTACCGACTGAGCTATACCTGGTTTAAGCAAGTGTCTCGGCCTAAGTGTGCTACAGTTAACTCCAAAACGAAAAACGAAATTAAGGGGATGTTACTCTATATATTAACAAGCCATTTGGATTGGTATGTCTCGCCAGTGACCCGCTTTGACTATCAATGCACATGTGAAGATTGGTTGGTCCAGGCCTTATAGTTTCAGAGAAACTAACTTAAGGTAGACCGCATCCAGCATTTGATGCATGGGTTGAGATGTTCTACCTAAGATGCATCTGCGGTGCGAGTTTACTTGGTATAGCTTTTTTTTAGTTTCAGAGAAACTTTTCTGAAACTAACTTAAAAGCAAAAACTTAATGTCGACACCGCCGCCGTCGCCAGAAAAGCAACACCTTAGTCTCGCCTCCGTTACTTCGTGGTGGCGGGACAAAAACCAGAGTACTGTGGGACAGGGGTCCTTAACTTAACATTTATGTTGATTACCTCCCTTTGTAACTTTTGTGCTAAATAGTTAATACCACTGAACTGTGATAATTATCTCCCTTGTTTTACATTGCTGCTTCCTTGTCAGACAGCCTAGATAATGGCATGTCCATCATCAAACAGACTTGTTTACATAAGTTGAAGTCTAAAATTATCCCCACACCCTGCTGAGCGATGCTATCTGCAATGTGGTATGCATTTATAGCCACCTAACAATCTCATTAGCATGGAAGTGTAACTGTTTGTGAGCTATTGTAACAATCCAATAATTGATATCACATTTTATAAAGTATGAGATTTAGTGATCTGTTTGTTCTAGAATCAAGATACATTATACAGCAAACTTGTTGACGTGTACAGGAAGTTTATTATCAATATGATATATATCTTCCTTTTCATGTAAAGCTTTTATAACAAACAGACAAAACAAGCAATATTTCAAAAATGAACATCACAGATATAGGCTGTATATATATAGACGATGAGAATCAACAGTAATGTGGTTGCTGTTTACAAGTCTGAATGTAATTACTGCATTGTTCCTGCCAGTTTTCTGCTCCAGACTGCAGTAAAAACCTACATCAACCTTGACAACATGTGAAGTGCATAGATATACAGCGTGTGTATCCTACAACAGTGTATAACGAACATACACCACCTAGGAACACTTTTGCAAGAACTTTACAAATAAATTGATCCTTTGTTTTACTAACATTTAATCCTGTTAAAATACTTCACTGTTAAAAGACAGATTAGCTTAACAACTTAATTCATTCACCCCTACATTTTTAAAATAGACTTGCCCAGTCCTTGATTTGGTAAGGTTCAAATGTGATCTTAGGGGTGAACGGGTTAACATGCTTCATCAAACCAATCAATCTGTTGCACAGTGTATGGTATAAATGACATGTGCAGACTACATTAAGCTTATAGAATGGCTACCAGTCCCGAAGTTTTTATGAAGCTAGCATTTTACTACTTTGTACTGGCTTATCTCCCCCTAGTTTGATATCCAAATGATCAAAATTATTACAGTATATTTTTTCCAAATAATTCAATATTTTAGCAACGGGGGCCAGTCTAACTATAACCTTAGTATTAATCCTTCATCATGTCATTGGAACATTAATTTGAATAAAGATCACGTCTTATATTACATCAAAGTGATCTTATATTTCTCATGCCTTTGTCAAGCTGATCCTAAATCTGGTCACACACGGACAGGTCACGAAGGAGCAGCATTACAGAATTTAGAGGGAAATAAGTGACCTGATTAAATCCACTAAGCTTGATTTATCCTCATCACCAGTTAAACCTTTGGTAATGGTTCTCAAGGTTACACAGTGTGATGTGACATTATCAGCTGACGTTTTCTCTAGGGTAATCCCTGCAACTTCCATTTCTACAAGGACTAAACTCCAGGTTTCAATTCTTATTTCAAAACGAACATATTACATTCTAAAGCCCTATACACTGGTGTAAGCACTTATCATTTCTAAAAGTCAGGTCCGAAACAGGCAACAGATTAATCTATTTTAAGGATTAAAATGCAATAAATAATTTGGATAAGATATTTGGAGTCCCTGCCATTTATTATTTTGCTTTATTTTGATTTTGGAATGGCATCAACATCAACATCACAACAACATACACACAATGATACACTGTTTCCCTATCAGACCACATCACCATGACAACATATCTGAAGTATAAACGTCCAACTTCCTTTCAATTAAAGGTTACTGCTGTTCATATCTATTCTGAACCTCTTTAATTTGAAATTGTTAAGCAACAACGGAGACAGATAATTGTGCAACAAGGAACCAATACTACTGCGTTGGCCGCAGTGCTTTATTGATTAACTTACCTGAGGTTGTTAGGATGAGACAGTACTTGATGGATAAACTTACCTGAGGATGTTAGGATGAGACAGTACTTTATGGATTAACTTACCTGAGGATGTTAGTACTTTATTGATTGCCTTACCTGAGGATGTTAGGATGAGACAGTACTTTATTGATTGCCTTACCTGAGGATGTTAGGATGAAACAGTACTTTATTGATTACCTTACCTGAGGATGTTAGGATGAGACAGTACTTTATTGATTGCCTTACCTGAGGATGTTAGGATGAAACAGTGCTTTATTGATTAACTTACCTGAGGATGTTAGGATGAGACAGTACTGTATTGATTACCTTACCTGAGGATGTTAGGATGAGACAGTACTTTATTGATTACCTTACCTGAGGATGTTAGGATGAGACAGTGCTGTATTGATTACCTTACCTGAGGATGTTAGGTTGAGACAGTACTTTATGGATTAACTTACCTGAGGATGTTAGGATGAGGCAGTACTTTATTGATTGCCTTACCTGAGGATGTTAGGATGAGACAGGCGATTCATCAGCTGAACTTCTCGTAACATAGACATCCTGTTACATTTGTTACTGTTCATCTTGAGCACCATCACCTGGCCAGTTGTCTTGTGTTTTACCTGGAAAAGGGTAAAAAACACATAATGTTTAATCTGGTGTCAGCTTGGTCCACAATGAAATAAACAAAATAGGGGAAAATGATGTATTTTGTTTTGCTTTGTGAAAATGATTTATTTTGTTTTGCTTTGTTCTTATGTCCTGACACAAGCTACGGTCTTATAAAGATCTGTTCCAAACGATACACCTCAGGAGAGAAAGAGTAGATTAAGATACAAAGTAGGAAAGAAAGAGATAAATAGTAGAGTCAGTAGGCACTAGAATTACATGTAAGAAATATTGGAGAAAAAGAAAAGGTTCAAGTAACAGTTATGTTTTCAACACTGCACAACAGCAGAAGTACAAGTTGTTTTCACAGACATATATACAGTCGAACCTCGTTATCTCGAAGTCGACGGGAACGTTGGGAAACTTCGAGTTATCCGAGTATTCGAGTT
>JAUMHH010193236.1:0-13954 GCA_032359455.1 Chlamys rubida
AAATATCATCATCCTAGGCCTTTTGGTTATTGAGAAGAAGTTGTTTAAAGTAAAATATTGATGCCGGACGACGGACGCCGCACCATGGCACAAGCTCACTTGGCCCTTCGGGCCAGGTGAGCTAAAAACTGACCTGGATATGGTATTCTGCCGTAGGTAACAATTTCTGTGAGGAGGATTCCAAAGGACCAGACATCGGACTTGATGGTGAACCTGTTGTAGTTGGCCGCCTCGGGAGCAGTCCATTTGATGGGGAATCTGGCACCCACTCTCGCTTCATATTCGTCCTCCTGGTAACAGGAAATAGGTTTACAAATCAATACACCTGGGTAAGATTGTATTTTAAGATAAAATAAATGAGATATACTTAGTGTATGTCAAAACATAGCAAACATGAACGTACTTGAAAAGCATTGCAAAAGTAAGTACAACTTGAAAACTATCGCAAAAGTAAGTACAACTTGAAAACTATCGCAAAAGTAAGTACAACTTGATAACTAAAAAAAAGAGGACTTTCCATTTAGTGACATTTACTGCTATTTATATATTATATTTTTCGATGATATCTGGTATACATTATATGTAGGCAATACCATGCACAAGTTCATCAGACATCCCTGAATGCTTGACTGAATTACACAAGGTATGGATATATTTCACGAGGGCTTTGACCTATTGAAATAAATCTACACTCGCAATAAACAAGTGCAATGTGAGACATCAGATCAACACATATGGTTTTGCTTTTATTTCATAACAGTTCATTTATATGCATACTACATATTTTGCAAAATGCAAAACAGTATTCACCATTATCCTATAATTAGTGCTAAACTTGCTTTAAGAAACCTTGAAACGAACAACAATGGTAGACTTAAAGACCGAGTAATGACGTCATATTACTATACCTTAAAACTTCGGGATGAGATTCATCAATTTCATATGAATAATCAATGCTAAGTTTGTTCTGAACACAAACAGTAATTGAAAACTTATTTGCAAGCTTTTGAAAACATCTGCACTTTAGAGTCAAGACAACAGTCATTTGCACTCTTCGCTTTACAAAGGTAACAGATGTTTTAGAAAGCTCCCAAAATAAGTATTTAATCACTATTTGTGTTCAAAACAAACTTAGCATTGATTATAGTGAAAAACTGTTGCAAATATGTTCAGAATCCATTATTGTTTCAGTTCACATATTTGATCCGTAGAAAACAACCAATGAGTTCCAGTCAAATAAAAAAAGTTTGGCTACTGGGGTAACCTCACCTCAACCAGCCATACCAAAGACACTGAAACTGACCACTTCTAACCTTGAGGCTCCTAGATAAGACACATTACTCTGAAGATCTTGACCACACCAAAGTCCGTTATATTGATCTGTATCTATTTTGGTGACACTGGATGGACCTAAGTGGTCAAAATGGCTCCTTTTTATGTGTTGATGAGTCGGCTAACTTGCCCAGTACTTACCTTAATCACTCTGGCCAGACCAAAGTCGGCTAACTTGCCCAGTACTTACCTTAATTACTCTGGCCAGACCAAAGTCGGCTAACTTGCCCAGTACTTACCTTAATGACTCTGGCCAGACCAAAGTCAGCTATCTTGACATTGTTAGCATCTCCGACCAGGATATTTCTTGCGGCCAAGTCTCTGTGTATGTAGTTCTGAGACTCCAGGTATGCCATACCGCTAGCAATCTGAGCAGCAACATCTATCAGTTGTGGGAGCTTCAGACTCCGCCCCTTACCTACAACAAATATGTCATATCTGTGGTATACCAAGATGAGTGATAAGATATGCATTATGAATCAACAGTTTTGAAGATAACAGCAACAGTATCACTTATACTACCACAGTCTCACACTACTAAAGGGGATGTGCAGGTTGAACTTAAGAAAATATGTTCTTAAAGAACGTATTGTAAACCACTGGAACTCCCTACCCGATACTGTCGTCACCTCACCAACAATTAAAACATTTGAATCCCGTCTGGATAAGTATTGGGGACAACCTGATTGTTTCTATAACCATGAGATAGACAATAATGAACTTATTCATTGCCGGGACGTCAGCATAGTGTCTTGACGATATTCCAGATCTGGATATATAGGCATATTGCCTGCGTCCAGTATTATTATTATTATTATAAATTCTGATACAATCTCATGTATTTAACTAAAATACTCGGGACCGATTCAATTATAATGCTTGGTTGAAACTTATTTCAGAATTATTTTCTACGAGTAATGTTATAACATAAATCTTTGTTACCATGTAGCAAGAGAAGATGTGTTTAGAAATGAAGTAAATATTATGAAGACCACAGATAATATTTTTTTAATTTACCCATGTGCCAACATCTATTTTGATAATCAAAATATAGAAAAGAAATTATTTGCCGAATGTTTTAATATATTAAGGAAACTAAAACCTGGAAAATATTTTAATAAGGCTTTACACAACTTAATACTAAAGATTCAGGAAAACAGGTGAAATATAAGAGATGTTGAGAAAGAAGCTGTTGTATTAATTTGTATTTCAGCTTAAAAGTGAACACTCAGAAATAAAGATATCATAGCAGCTGGTCTAAATTAGTAAGACATTAGTTTAGAGAAATGGCGGTTAGGAATCTGTGTGCAAGCTGTGTAATTAATGAATAGACAATTGGCCTCTTTAAAACCTGATCTTCACCCGTTCTTCTTTAATTCAATTAAACCTTCTATACCGCATTCCTATCTTTTTAATCTTCTTTCTTCTATTTCACAAGTTCAGTTAAAGATCCAACCAACAATTATCTATACATAATGTCATTATGTCACTAATCACAGGTACTACAGTCCTGGGACACTAAAGGTGTAAATGTACTTAACGAAATAACACTACAGATCTACCTGAGATCCTCGGGGACCACTAATGTCTGACATCTGTATCAGATTACACACAATATAATGCCTGTTTACAGCTGTTACATCACAAATCAATGTGTCTAGTACTGAACGCTAGTCACTTCCATTGTAACTAATCTGCAAAATATTACTCCAGATTATATTTTACTAAACTGTAACCGAGTTTATCGAAATCAAAGATTCATCTTCTTAGAAATATATTCTTTTCTTATTTAGATAAGAGAAACTACCATAATTAGTGTCACTTGAAAAGTGGGTAGGGACACTTATAAAGGGCGGGGCATTAATTACAGTGAATATGGTATTGTCCTTCACAAGACCATTTTCAGGGCACTTGTTTATTTAACTTTGTTCAAAACTGACTGGGGAGATATATGATAAGAGTGAGGGATCTCTATGTTTTATCACCCAGCCAAAAGAGATTGGTTTATTAGTACCTTTACAGGGGAAGTATTTTGGCCTACCTTGAAGGTACTCAAGCAGACTGCCATGTCTCATCAACTCGGTGACAATATAGATTGGTTCATCCTGGGTACACACAGCATATAACTGGATCAACTTCGGGTGGCGCAGCTTCTTCATGATCTGGGCCTCGGCCAGGAAGTCCTTCGGGTCCATCGTACCTGGAACACAAAAATGTTACTATACAGTAAGGTCTCTAAAGGTACCTCTTTAACAGGTTTTTAGAGATGTATTTATGACAAATCATCTCTTCTTATTAGCTAAATATGATAAATTTTAGACTTCATGATTTGAAGCAATTTAATTGAACAATTTATGAGACATCCTCAGTCTTGACAGAGATCATAATTATGTAATGGCAGAAGGGGTAGTTTTACCAGATATTAGGTGCTACTGTGCAAATAACTCTTAAAGTTATAACAGGAGGCAAAGTTTCTTATCTGTGTCGTTTTAGGATAGAAATCTGAAACAGGGTGAAAACAGTTCCGACCTTGCAAACAAAACAAGGTCAATTAAATATATTGTGATAACACGAGGACAGTCATTGTAAAACATGTAATGGGTTATATTGGTCATGAGTTCCCCTCAAAGAACACAAATACATAATTTCAAACCAGGTTTTAAAGATCTCACATCTCAAAGAACTTATTAATGATGTGTCAGTTGTAACTAGGAAACAAACACAAGCTGTTATCATTGTTGTCTGTTATGGGATCCTGTAAATGTATCATGACGCCTTTCAAGACTTCAATCTTCAACTGATCAATCTCAATCAGAACATACAACTTTCTATCATCTTTTTTGTGAGTAAATATTCACAGAAGAAACTTCAGCTCACTCGTAGAGAACTATGTTTTTCTGCCACATCATTGCCGAGATCAGATGACAGCTTGCCATTAATGTAGTATACCTGATCCCTCGTCATGTACCTTCCTACTGTTATTGATGTCCTTGATATTCGATATTATTGAAAACAAAAACACCAGTATTACATACAGCTGTTACCATGGTAATAAGTCTTGGGAGATCTAGTCTGATGATATCAAAAGGCTTCAAGTTACAGTAACTATTTCTTTTTTCAAGTAAATGCTACATACACGAACCATTGACATACATGATGTCATCATATAGCATGACACAGTGCCATTATATCTAGAGACATAACAGGGATTCACCTTGAACTATGTTAGTAGTCAGTAAACAAGAATTCATTATTGTTTACTAAATTATGACTGGTACAGGAGTAGTGTCAGATAGGACAGGTTTTGCTGTAATTTATATGTACCTATAAATGTGTGTGGTACAGGTGTCAGAAAGGACAGGTTTTGCAGTAATTTATATGTACCTATATATGTGTGGTATACAGATTTCAGATATGACAGCTTTTGTTGTAATTGATATATACCTATAAATGTGTTGTACAGGTATCAGAAAGGACAAGTTTTGTAGTATAGGTGTCAGATAGGACAGGTTTTGTAATAATTTATATGTACCTATATATAAGTGATACAGGTGTCAGATAGAACAGGTTTTGTAGTAGTTTATATGTATCTATTGTGGTACAGGTGTCAGATTGAAAAGGTTATGTACCTGGGTAGTAGTTTATATGTACTCACATGTTTATAGTACAGGTGTCATATAGGACAGGTTTTGTAGTAGTTTTTATGTACCCATATGTTAATAGTACAGGTGTCAGATAAGACAGGTTTTATATTAATATATATGTATCTATTGTGGTACAGGTGTCAGATAAGACAGGTTCTGTTTATATTGATCTGTTTCTATGTGTATAAAGGTGACACATCTCCCAGTCAGACTGATCCATAACACAGTCTGACTCAGCACCAGACCTAACACATGAGTAAGACCATTATACATATACCGATTTGTATTGATCTTAAGTTTCCTAAAGGTTTACATCTTACTGACCGATTACACATTCATTATGAAGCCTATATTTATAGCCATTTGATGAATTTCTTGATTGCCAATATGTAACAAGATATTAACACTCCATCTACAGGGTCAGCCCAGTCTTTATCGTAGAATGGAAGTGTATGTATCGTGTAGTTCCTTGATTCAACAGCCTTTTATTTACAGACCAGACTCAATCAATCGTTCTAACCCTGTCGTCAACCAATCACTTCAATGAAATAAAAAATCTTTTATATCTTTTAATAAAAAATACCTCAATCATCACCACAAAAAGTAATCCAGTGAGAATGTATGTATTTGAATTTTTTTTCATGAGGTTTAGCTCTTTTGAGAAAAATCCCAACTTCCTTTGGTGGTTTAAGTCTAGTTGCTATTTTTAAAAAAAATGACAAAGACATCTTCAAAGAAAAGCTTAACTTCCTGAAGCGGTTCAAGTAAAGCTTCTTTCTAATAAAATATTAAAGCAGTTCTGAAAATTTCTTACTGCTAAGACAATTTAGGGCAGCACTGAGCATATAAGTACCTAAAAGGTTGTTCTAATTGGTCCGAACCATACTAATATAACTTAGTCACTGGCTTTAGATTCCTGAAAAAAATCTCACTTCACTCTCAAGGTTGTTTCAGTCTATTTTGACTGTAACACAAAATACCTGAAATATTGGCAAGGAATGACAACTTTCCAGGAGGGAGACAATGTCTCATCATTCTACAGAAATCTGGTGAAGAGCTATAGACAGGCCACTAGGATAACAAATCCTTCTGTAAACAGTGTAGCTAACTAATCCTATAGGTGAGTAAGTGCACTAATTATAAAAAAGATCATTTATCTTTGATCCACCAGAAATACATATTCTAATATAATTTAAAGCATTAAAATAGGATAAAATCTTTTCTTTTATTTATAGAGATACCTGTTTAGAAAGTTGATCTGTTACACCTTTATATTTGCTGTGAGGTAAGGAGGGAAATGTAAAGCTCTATTACAGTATCAGATGATCAGATAGGAGAACAAGTGGTGTTGGTGGCCGCCTGTTCCTGTAGACCCATACATAAGGGCGTGGGGGCCAAACAGAGCTTCATCCAAACACAACAATGATTTATCCTTTTTAGAGATTAAAAATATTCAATGATTTTGTAGATGTTGTATGAAATTTAATTTTTAATATGCATTTTTTGGAGGGACATGGATACTTTAGTCTGAACTCATGCTTTTCCTATGGGACTCACCCAAATTTTGAGAATCAACTATATCTCCTACTTATGGGATTAATTGAAAATGCTGTTGAAGACCCACTTAAAAATAACCCTACTCAAATCACTGAATATGTAAATATATAATTGTAAACACCTTATTTCATATCTTTTTTTAAGAAAATAAAATCTGCTAAGGGCTTTTCATGTTCTTTTAACATTGATGGATATGTTTCAGCTTATTACTTCACACAGGGAAGAAAACCTTCATTTAATGGTATTTTAATATTCCTTACTTTCTTATGATCCTAAATACAATCACTTTTCAATATTATTGACTTCCCCAAAAGCCTTGATTGCAGAAGTATTGTAATCAAGGGCTTAGACAGGTCTCTACAGTATTGAATTATTTAGAAAAAAAAATTAACCTCTATTGATTTTGATCACTTGAATTTCTGATTCTAGATTCTGGTTCCAAAGTTCTCAAACTAAGGGGAGATAAGCTAGCTTGGAAATCCTTCATAAAAACATCCGGGCCTGTAGCCAGTCTATCAAGGGCATTACAATGAATAGTTCTAATCCAAATCCTAGCATAATTACCGTAGCATTAGAGCAGACTGTCTTCTAACTGATAAATCAATTTGTGACATTTTCCAGTGGAACACTGCAGCCTCACAGCCACTTTAAACATAAAGTGTGGATGACTAATACAATAACACACACAACTGGGCCATTCTACATTAACAATAATACAAGACCCAAATTGAAGATTGAAATATTCATGAAAAATTGAATTTGACCTTTTTGAATGTACAAACTTGTAAACAGTGATGAAGTAAATGTGATTGGATTTTGATATGTCTTTGTAC
The DNA here is from genome assembly GCA_032359455.1 of Chlamys rubida. Lineage (NCBI taxonomy): Eukaryota > Metazoa > Mollusca > Bivalvia > Pectinida > Pectinidae > Chlamys > Chlamys rubida. The sequence goes on from JAUMHH010193236.1 coordinate 7,367, forward strand.
CTGTGTAATGAAGTTTATGAATATTGAATTCTACAAAAAAAGAATTATATATAAATATTGAACTTCATAAATATTCAATTCTATAAATATTACATTTCTTCATATCTGTTTCCTAATCCTACATTATCCTTGCTACATATTTTAAAATTTGTGTCATGTCATTAATAGGTTTACGGTATATACAAATTGTATATTTCATGTTTTGTTTAAACATACCAACTGACAAAGTTTTGTACTTAAAGCCAAACTGATCTAACTGTCAGTGAATAACAACAAGATTGTAAGCAGTAGATTAAATTCCTACTGCTGAAAAATAATGCAGTAAATATAACTCTTTGTATTCCATTTTTACCATTGAAATATGAAAAATTATCAGTATGACAAAAGTGATATATTCCCTGCAGTGAAAATATTTTTGAAATACAAATTGTGCAACATCTTCACTAGCGTTTATTGAAAGTTGCGATGTCGCAATACAAAAGTAACATGCGATCAACTGAGACATCCATTCAAACGTTTGGACTCTATGTATATTTTGATGAGTACGCCTGTTTTGAAAAAGGAATTAAACAAAAATTTAACATTTTCCCTTCATACTCATCAGAATATCATAACATAGTCATCTTCATGAAATATAAGATTTTCAAAAATTTGGCATCACAAAGACAACCTTAGTTCTGGTCAGTTTAACATAACAATGTTTCTTTTTTTACGACATTTACCGATGTTTATATTTTATGACATTTACCGTACCTACTTGTATTATGTGCTGCAGCTGGGATGATGATATCTATGGTTACACAACAATCATGTAACCTTCTAAAGGGATATGTGAACTTCCTTTCCTGCACATAATGGTACAAGTAAATACCATCTCAATCATAATGTAGCTACTACGTATATACGCCAACATCTGCGCGAAAACTTACTACTGACTTCAGACATGAATGATTTGGCATCCAGTCCATGCACTATACAATTCTTAGGGCCAGAAGTTAGATGTTTTATGTTAGCATCTTCTTCAGATACATTTGATTTAGTCTGTACATGTACTTTTGTGCCAGTTAAATGTCCATGAATTGTCCATGAACTGTTATGAGCATTTCAAGAACAGCTTATGAGCATTTATACAATGTTCATGAGAATTTTACAGGGTAAGTAAAATAAGAACAAAATTAATATCTTTACCTTCCAATCAAAACCTGATACAAAATATGATAACTTTGGTTTTATGTACCAGTAACTTGAATACAGATAGATAAACTATAAATTACTTGTGTACAGGTTTATATACCAATAACTTTAACTTGTGTATAACTTCATGTGCCAGTATCTAGGCTACATGTTCATGTGTCAGAAAATCTGCTACATCACTTTTAAACTTGTCCGATCTTGACCATAAACAAAGAACACCACAGTTTGATCTTGACCATAAACAAAGGACACCACAGAACTCTTGACCCTCATTACACCGAAGTTTGATGACAATCTATTACTGATTAGGGTTGACCTTGACCTTTAGGAGGCCTACTGATTATATGTACAATTAGGGTAACCGTGACCAATGGGTGGTGTACTGGCACTAGGGATGGAGGGCGCCCAGTGACCAAGCCAGCTGATGGTGAATAAAGATACCACAGTATATTTGTCTAGATACCAGCATACCTAAACATTCCTTTTATCATCTTTATTTGTAAAAATTCATGTCTTCCTGGAATCTTTTATGAGACTGCTATAAAAAGATACCAAGAAAACAACAATTTCCCCTATGCTATTAAACCAGCTAGCTCCACCCCTTGTGAAGGAGATTTTGATCTCCTTTTATTGCTCAAAAGAGTGTCCTATGCATCTTTTTTTATTTTCATATCACATAAAATATGTAACATAAGACCTGACACCATATGCAGCCCTGATATAAACATGTACATTGTACATGTATAGACAATTATTTTAGACCCCGTAACAAAACAGGTTGCATCTATTTCACGGAGTGGAATGCTTGTCCACAAGTTCACACTGGTAGTCAACTTGCAATCTCTGGACGTCATGGATAATGAGGGACTAGGAAACTATAATAGTCTTCTTGGGGGGAAAAACAAAGTGCCAATATTTCTTCAAGGATGAGGTCTCTCATTCGACAGGTAAATATTGCATGAAGCTTGTAACATTGTCATCAAGAAACCACAGATAGAAATAAACCAGCTTCTGACGACTACTCGCATAAAACTTGTCTACAAAACAGAGTTATTGTGATTACATTCCTGCCAGTTATTGTACAGAATCCTCTGAGCCGATCCATATATCTTTTGTTTCATCGCCTGTTCATTACAACTACCAATAGCCTATAGGCCATAGACAATACTACTGGACTGGCCAGCAACCCTTAAAGCTTAGTTAACTTCTTCCTGTGAACAGTAAAATCTTATTACAATGAGATTGTGTTTTAGATTTATTCCAAATCTGCATTTATTATATTTCAAAATGAATTGATGAGCACAGGCTAAGAAGAAAATTGGGAATTTCATTTATATCTAAAGCCATAAACTTTCAGAGGAAGAAAGACCCCAGAATATATGTGCATCCTTATAAAGAGTATTTTATACACAGGGTAGTGTGTTTAGTTATTGCCATGGAAATAGAAGCAGATAAAGTAACACTATATATCCTATTGTCTGCGGCCTGAATTCGTTAATAAAACATGAAAATGACGACAACAGCTTTGTACAACGGCCAGTTGGGCTATACATGTACATTAAAGCATCAGGTGAGTCACCAGTGTATGTAATGGAAGAATATCTTCGTCATGATATTATTCTGAGTTTTTTTCTTCTCGGAAATCAATACAAACTCATCATCAGCATTTTCCTTTCGAAATATACCATGCAACAGAATTCTGATGAGTACCCAAGGTCTTACACTACATTTATCAATACTGCAGAAAAGACTTACTAACATTTTTTAACCATATTTTGATTTCATTCATACACATGATATGAATCGAAATGAAAAAAAAAGAAAAATTCTGCGATCAATGTAAAAAATAAATTTCCATCAATAAAATCAATAGAAATTAATCACGCCTGCCTCCATGATATTTGTGTTGCTGTACAAGCTGGGGAAGGAGGGTGGGGATCACGGTGGTGATATTAAAACTCTGTCAATATTATTAATATTACATCATCACATGTGATCCATTACATCATCCTATGACCAGCATGATTCTTCTAGACATTTATATCTAGCTGCATGTTCAGATGGACTTTGTATACAATTTTAATTTTTTATCGACACAGAAAAAATTGCAAAGCCAAAAATTACTCAGATTTCCCCAGTAATACCATTATTATCACCCTTTTAAATGTTCATTTAGGATTTAATGACATTGAAAAATCATAAACCCAAAAATTACTCAGTCTTCCTCAGTATGAAATCAGAGTGTAATGCTAATAATACACCCATGTCGCTATTAGGGCATCCTGGCTAAATATGGGCAGGAAATTGCCTTCTTCAACCAAAGTTTTCCACTTGAATCACATTGTAGTGTGCTGGCAGTCACAGCCAGCATCTCATGGGCTTATTACATCCCCATTGTCATATAACTGCAGTGATTCATCCGTGGCCTCAGAGGCAGTAGAAATGCCAACTGTAACTTAAACAGCCTGGCAAATGTAACCCTCCAAAAAGGACATTTCTATCACTGATCAAACACACGATAAACCTAAATGCTTTTAAGGGACCAGCCCTAGTCGGCAGTGAGGTCTAGTGTTTGAAAGTGTTTTTACACCAGTATGCTGGTAGGTAGGTTCGATTCCTGGTCTCAGAGTTAACTCATTCACCCCTGAAATTTTATAATGAACTATTCCAAACATTGAATTGGAAGAGTTCAAATATGTCTTCAGGGGTGAATGAGTTAACTTGTGTCTGACCTCTAACTTAAGTCTATGTATAATTGTGTATACATTATTTCAAGGTAGCCCTTGTTAAAATGTCAAATTTAGTGTGAAGACAAAATAAAGAGCAGCTTGATAGCTGCCTTAAGGAAATTGACATCTCAAAAATGAAACGTGTGTAAGGGTGAATGCTAATTTAAACTTTTTATTTGACAATAACACAAATGAAGCTTGTTTCAGTAAAGCCACTTACAATACTGAGTGAAAAAGCACTAACAGTAGGTACACTAACAAGCAATTGTGTGGTTTAAAAACTTTTTAAAAACTTTTAAAAACACTTAAAAGTAACTGGTAGCCTGATGATGAAGAGTACATCTGTCATACACGAGGTGTGACCTTCTATACATAAAGTAGATTAGAACTCATAGACATATTCCGCATTACTTTCCCAGCAGGACTGACAAACAATTACCCATATACCATTACCCAGCACAGACTGTCGGTCAGAGGTGTGTACACTTCTCAGCGCCAAAGTGCTGGTGCCAGCAGCACCGGAAAACACAAATACAGAATTATGGACATTGCAAATGGTTGTCATGACAACTATATGTGCTTGGAACCAAAAACCAATTGGACGTTCTTTTTACAATTTTGGTTAGAAGTGCGGGTTCTGTGTAGTGTAGCCAGTTATCTAATGTTATTGTTACCATGGAGACTATATCATTTTTATAATTGTGTTCATGAATTTGTTAGCAATCGGAGGAATAAAACCAATTTGTCAGTACAATTTAATTTACTCCCTTGATAATAGCAACCGCCTGCATAGTAACATGCAACAACAACAAGCAAACATCCAATTATGTCTGTCACAGAAGATTGACTGGTGTCCATGTCAGTCCCATAAACACTACCCTTCTACCAACGTAGCCCAATTACTGCAAACAAACATGGTCATGTTCGACGTCTTGAACAAGAACAAGAAACAGATGTTTGTCAAACCTAACCTAGATACTCTTCAACATGTACATTTTCCTTTAATACAGTCTTGTACAATGCTAATTAGCAACAGAAAGTTATACTTGTTGAACTTGAAAAAGTAATGAAGGTACTTCTTGTGTGGGTAAATTTCTCGATAAATTTAATAACACAACTTTGAATGACATTTTTTTCTTGCATGGCATAACTATGTCACAAATTCCATGCATGCTGTACTGTGGTCATATGAAGATGTTAGTCTTAAACAAGTATCTATTAAAACCAGTCAAGGGTATTTTCAATGATATGGTTGGACGATGAAAAGACTCTTTGACTCGATGAAAAATTCTTCAGGTCAAGAAAATCTCTTTTAAAATGAAGAGGAGACATAGTTTATTTACCTGGGTATTTTATGCCTCCTTTTATCAACCTGGTGTGACGTCATTTTACTTACCAGGTTTGAGGGTCTTGATGGCGACAGGTGTAGTGTTGTTCCAGAGTCCCTCCCAGACCTCTCCGAACTGGCCATGTCCAATCTTGCGTATGAGCTTGAGAGACGACTTGGGGATTTCCCATTGGTCATTTGTGTTGTAAGAAAGTCCTACAGTCTGGGGCTTTTCAATCTGAAGAGGAAATTAGTTACAAAACAATTAAACAATGAATTCAGTCTTGATATACACGAGGAAGTCAGGGTGTATCAGATATTGTTCCAGACTCCGTAGCTCTGTTTCAACATTAACCCTTTCACCCCTATGTTACTTTTGTAGACTCTACCATGCATTGATATGGATGAGTCCATTATGGTCTACAGTGGTGAAAGGGTACCAATAATTGTTAACTGAACCATTTTTCAATATAATCTATATAGATATATTCTATTTTCATTAATCCAGAAAAAATAATTTAAAATCCTGAAAAAAAAGGGTAATTTATACAAAATTCATGATTAGCGGGATTAACTTTTCATGGTTTTATGTTGATGATATGACAATCCTATTCTCATTTGATCTTTTGACCTCCAAAATAGGAAGGATCTTAACAGTAAACAAGAAAAGTACTGTACACACATCATTGAATGGACATTTTCATACAGGGGATAAAACTATAAATTGTATAAGTAATAATTATTACTATTGATAATTATGTAAGTGGATCCTTTTAATTTATGACCTCATTAAATTGTTAACTATATTTTTTCAATATAAAATAACTATCGTTCTTGTCATGAACTAAAAAACACCATACAATCTACAATAACAATTCACCAGTCTTCTCCAAGTTTAACCTTTCAAAGGTAACATTTTTACCTTCTAGCTACTTTTTTAATTGATCTTCATTAATAATGAGTTCATTATACCATGATTACAGGAATTGGTTTGTCATTTTAAATGCTGTTGTGAGTGCCTCCAGACAGAAAACCCTCGACAGATGGCCCTGTCCAAGGACAGCATTCCATACAGAAATCTTTCAAGTCACTGAGTCACAATGGGTTTCTTATGTAAAGGCAAAATCAGGCGAGAAATCAACAAAAACAGAAATCTATATAACACTGAGTTTTGTTATTGTATACACTTTAGACTTCAATTCACAAGGGACTGGTTGAAATCAGGTAATGGACAAACCAATACAGGTCCAGACCAGTCTCCGGACACAAACCAATACTGGTCCAGACCAGTCTCTGGACACAAACCAATACTGGTCCAGACTAGTCTCTGGACACAAA
>JAUMHH010193247.1:0-13953 GCA_032359455.1 Chlamys rubida
GCCTTCAATTTTGCTATGACATATTCCAGGGGTGTAGAGAGCGAAAGTGAGCGTAACCCCTGGATATCGAGGATGCTTCAGTGACTGCACTGTTACATCTATCTGGCCAATAAATAAACTTAACACAACAAGTTGAAATGAAAGTTTCAGTGAATGAAAGTTTTCATCATTAAATAAAAAGTTTCCTCCCCTTTTTATGTTCTACTGACAACTACTTCTGTCTGAATTCCTAAAAAATTCAATCTGGCTGTTGTTATTTCCTCCCTCTTCACTTCTTCTTGCCCTTCTTTTTACCTCCCCCTACAGCTGCATTGGGGTCCTGACCTTGGGCCAGTGCCAGCTGTTTTTTCAGATCTAGAAGTTTAGCAACCTCACCGTCTATCTGACTCTTCTCTGCTTTCTTGCCTTTCAAATCTCTCACCATAAGTCCCTGTAACAGACAGATGACAAACTGTATACCATATTTTTTTCTTCTTCACCCTTTCATAATATGTTCTTTATAGTTAATTTAAACAGTAGTTAGAAAAATCTTAATTTGTTATTGCATTTGCAATGTCTGTGTTAGTATTTAACAAAATCCCGTATTAGAGGTGAAAGAAAAACAGTCAATCATTATTTACATAAAAGAAGTATAGAAAGTCTACCCTTCAGAAATGAAATGTGGTAAAAAAGAACAGCTTGCCTACAACCTCGGGTAGCATTTCTACATCCATATACCCACATATAAAAGTCTCCAACCCCTTTCATCTCAAAAGATTGGAACGTCCCTTATTTCTATCCCTTTTACATTATCAAGAATAAAGTCTTATTAGAAATGGCACAAGTCGACAACATTACCTGTTTAGAGACCTCTTCTGTCAGTCGGTCGACCTCTGCTGAACTTCCCGGTCCACTAGGTGAAGCTGATGGAGCTACACTGGCTGGAGGGGCACTGCCCTGACCACTGGCGGGTTGTTTGGCTGACTTTTTATCCTAAACAACGACAAATTTATAAACTTAATTATGTGAAAAGTAAAAACAGGCTACCGTAAGCACAAACAAATTTCAGAAGAATCTAACACAAGATTTTTTACTATAATATTATAATGAATTGGGTCAAAGGTCTCTTTGTGTCAATCATCACACTACAGTTCATGATGATGTCACATGCCAAATGACAATAAACTTTTAGTGGGTTTATAACACTTTGGTAGAACTTACTTTCTTTTTGTTTCCCCCTGCAGCCGGGACAGAGTCCTGACCTTGAGCGAGTGCCAGCCTCTTTTTGAGATCTAGTAACTTTGCGACTTGTGCATCAATCTCACTCTTATCAGCTTTCTTGGTTTTCAGGTCTCTCACCACCAAACCCTGTAACATCAGTCGGGTCACGTTTATGACAAAAATTATTGATCAATTTGCGAATATCATGGAGTCTAATAGTTTAGACTCTTTGGTTCCCAATAAAATACCTGAACTATGATGCATTTCTAACTAATGTAATAAGATTTTATTAGAGGATTTGTAATCTCAGTTATCTCCCCTTACCTGTTTCGCGACTTCGTCTGTGAGTCTGGCCACCTCTACCGGGTCACTGGGTCCACTGGCAGCAGCAGCAGCAGCAGCAGCAGCACCCGTGGGCTTTGAAAACTTAGTTTCCTGTCAGGTAAAGAGAATACTCCAGAGTGATGATCTGAGCATTATCAGACTATATACTCTTAAAGTGGAAATTTTCGTGTGTGGAAATATTCGCATTATGACCCAGTCCCTATAAACTGATCACTGTGTGGAAGTTTTCGTTTTAGCAATGGTACTGAAATTTATGTATTCTATATACCAATAACCTATATAATCTATAAAGATATCTTCGTACGTGGATATTTTCATGCAAGTTACTCAACATTTACCCTTTATACAGTATACCACATACTGACTGTCTGTCAGAAACTAGTACACTACACTGCAGATTTCAGTACTGGCCAGGAGTTGTAAAGTAGTGAAGACTGATTCAGAAATATTTTTTTTCACTTTATGAAGAAGTTTGGTAGATTTGGACAAACATGGACCATTGACTACTACAATGTATATCCACAGATTGACAAGTAAACAGTGTCTGGTAGAATTTTACTATCGGGTACCGTAATCACCTTTTTCTCTGGGGCTGGCTCCCCAGCAAACTTCTTTTTCAAGTCGTCCATCTTTGATGCCGCTATTTTCTCAAACAACGGGCTTGGCTAAAATGAACAATGACACCTTCTTCACAAAAACATCAATCAATACATCATATTATTTTGAGATTATCCTCATTTCCAATATAGCTTTAGAAAATATTGTACCATGCATTTGAATGTTTCCTAGATGTACTGACCGCTGTTGAACTCGGGCATTTAGCCATACGGACCTTTGACTTGTGAACTTTAGTATTGATGACCTTTGACATATAACCCTAATCTTACCTGTCCTATCTTGTGGCCGGGTGGGAGATGACACAGAAACTCGGGGTGGACTACATTGGCCTCCTGTGGGCAGTTGAGCTGCTTTTGGATGGTTTCACTGGTGGCTGGCATGTATGGTTGTAGTAACACAGAGAGCAGGGTGGATATATTGGCCGCCAAACTGACCACTGATCCAGCACGCTTCCTGTAACAAAACCAGACATTTATATACAGTCAGAGATATTGACCGTTAAATTGACCACCAGCATGTTTCCTGTAACAAGGCAGACAAATATAAACAGACAGATGACCAGAGACGACTTTGACCATTAAACTGACCACTGACCAAGGAAGATTCCTGTAGCAAAAGCTTCCCTGTATTAGAAAGCCTTGGTGTAACGACTGTAAAGGTAAGCAATACAACAAAATAAATATACGGAAAGGCAGGCAACTTATTTTTTCCTGAAATCCACTTTAGCAAAAATAAACTACCTGCAAAAATAGGTTTAGAAAGCCTTGGTGTAATGATTTTAAAGGTAAGCAATACAACAAAGAGGCAGGCAGGCAGGCACTTTTTTGCGATGTTCAACACAACTTATTTTTTCCTGAAATCCACAATCCACTATACAAATGTTAACAGTTATTTGAAGACACAAATACATCACCAATACATTATCAATTACAAGTACGTCCCCTATCCCCCTCCACACACACATATTCATAAATCTTTAATACACATCAAACCAAAAATGATATTAATTATTTGAATATTTCTGTTCTATATACTTCATATTTTATCTTTAGCAAAGTATCCGGGAACTGATCCATACAAGTAGCATAGGTTCAGATAAAAGTTTTGACTTACTTGTCAGCATCACTGCCTTTGACGAGGACCCAGGGTTGGTTGGCCTGCATGAACTGGTTGCCGAGGCGAGAGATACTTAGAATGTTCCTTATGGAATCTCTGATCCTGGAAGACACAGAAATAGGTCATTCATCAACTCGTCTTAACATTTTGTTGTGGAAGTCAAAAACAAGAGGTCTAACAGGCCTGTATTGCTTGCTTGTTACTGAATGATGTTGGCAAACACATTTGACCTCTTTCACCTTCAAACTGGGCCAAGGTCAAATTTATTTAAACAAACAGATAGCAGGCATGCTTAAACTCCAGGCAAAGTATCATTTCCCTATACCTTATTAATATTAAATTTAAATCTTCTGAATGAATGGTTTAAGATTTTAAGATATATGACCCCTGTGACCTATTATGCGAGTCAAGGTCATTCTCTTGATTTTGATTGCTCTTTCAGAGTACCTGTAACAATTTTCCATTCATACTATGATAGATGTTTCATTTCTATGTATATAAGTAGCTCTTGTCAAGTGTGTGACGCATGACAGCTTAGTTTGCCGACGCTTAAGTTTTCTATGTACATGTATATGCAAAGCTCCCACATCAGTTGGACCACACTTACTTTGCCTGCTTCAAGTTTTCTATGAATGTGCGAAGCTCTCACATGACCTGGAGCACACTTACTTTGCCTGCTCCATGTTTTCTATATATGTGTGAAGCTCTCACATGACCTGGACCACACTTACTTTGCCTGCTCCATGTTTTCTATATATGTGCAAAGCTCTCACATGACCTGGACCACACTTACTTTGCCTGCTCCATGTTTTCTATATATGTGCGAAGCTCTTACTTGACCTGGACCACACTTACTTTGCCTGCTCCATGTTTTCTATATAGGTGCGAAGCTCTCACATGACCTGGACCACACTTACTTTGCCTGCTCCATGTTTTCTATATAGGTGCGAAGCTCCCGTGTGACCTGGGCCAGGAGCTGGTTGTCATCATCAGTTAGAAGCATGTCTTGTATGGTGCCGTCAAAGTTATTACTCACAAACATAAGGGCTCTGGAAATGGAGAGTAAGTAAACTTAACAGGAATTTCTTTTCAATTTTTGTTCCTTAAAAAGATGTGCTGATTTTTATATAATTTTTAATTAGAATTTAAATACCTGCTTAATTATGTACACCACCAACAAAGGAATCAGTAAATTCAACATACACATGGTCACTGACACCTATTCACTCAAATCAATCATCCACTCAGATACCTAGCGCATGTATAGTGCTTTTTTTTGGGGGGGGGGGAATAAAGGGGAGAGGAAGACAGAGAGAGGTGAAATAATAAAGAGGGGTGGACCAAGAAAGAGAATGAGAGAAGAAAAGAGACAGTGGGTCTGAGAGGAAGAGATAGATGAGATTTCCACACATCTTCATTCTTATCATATCAGACATTTAATAAGTAGATTTCATCAAGTTTTAGCTCAATTTTACTGATTTTACCAATGTTTTACAAAAACTTTGAGATAAATATTGGCATTTCATTAGTAATCATTTTTTTTTTTTTTTTTTACCTTGATTGTAATAATACCAATGTTTTACAAAAACTTTGAGATAAATATTGGCATTTTATTAGTAATTAATTATTTTTTTTTTAAATTTTATTTTTACCTTGATTGTAATAAATTGATCACATGCGAGTTCAAACCATAGAAAAACCATTCAATTCTGATATCGTGATCAAGATAACAACACGTCTCCAAAACACTACTTCTAATAAAGAGAGATCAATCTATATCACTGAACCAGTGGTAAAAACCTAAACTTACCTGTTGATGAAGTTGCCGAGGTTGTTGAGAAGCTCACTGTTGTTTTTCAGTAAGAAGTCATCCCAGCTAAAACTGCTGTCCTGATAACATATAATGTAAGACAGATCAACTCAGGCTGGAAAGCATATCTGATCTGATTAAATTATCACACAGTTTTATCTTCCTACACACGGGAGATGGATGGGAGACCCTTCTTGGCAAATCTATCATCATGGATGTCTTAAAAACAGAAATAGGTGAAGATTAGCCTAAAACTTCTGTATGATGTAGTTATCTCCCTTACCTGTGTCTTTGGCCTAAAATGTAATTATCTCCCTTACCTGTGTCTCTGGCCTAAAATGTAATTATCTCCCTTACCTGTGTCTCGGGCCTAAAATGTAATTATCTCCCTTACCTGTGTCTCGGGCCTAAAATGTAATTATCTCCCTTACCTGTGTCTCTGGCCGTACATACAGAAGGTAGAACCTATATATGTCTGCTGGGATCCCTGTGTCCCTGGCATTGTTACCAAACACACCGGTTCCACGACTCTTGGAAAACTTCCCTTCCTCATAGTTTAAGTATTCTGTGGAAACAATGGACAAAATCACAAAGTAATCATGCTTGAAAGGCTAATTTGAATTAATGAAAGAAATAACGACTTTTTTCAATATGTGCAACCATGCATGCAACATTGATGCTGAAAGTCTGAAATCTAATCAATTAATGGAAGAAATCATGATTTGCATAAAAATATACAACAACCCTTGCTGTGTTGTTTAAGGACTTCTGTACTTACCAGTGGCCACCATATGGTTGACAATGGTGTAGTTGTCGTTAGCTCCCAGTAATGTACAAGGGAAGATGACAGAGTGAAACGGCACATTGTCTTTTCCCAGGAAGTTGTACATCTCCACCTGACAAAGTAGGAGAGAATTGTAAGTGACATGTGATTAGGAAGAGGAATGTTAAACTAATGTGACAAAGTCTGTTTGCAATTTGTCATCTTCCCTCCTCTGACCGTCATAATGAGCTCACAGTCAATAAATCAAAGTAAAAATCATGAAAGTAATAATGTAAGTTTTGTTTTATTTTTTCGAATAGCAGAGCAGATGTTGTAATAGAAATTGCTTATTTACATGACTTTGGAAATTAAATAGTCTAACAGTGTCCTTACCTGTTTTGGGTTTTTCCACCATTTCTCCCACTGGTCCGTGTAGTTAGCCGTGATAGAGATGTAGCCGATAGGAGCGTCAAACCACACATAGAATACCTGTGTGAGATAGGTAACAACCATCAAACCACACATAGAATATCTGTTTAAAATAGGTAACAACTGTCAAACCACACATAGAATACCTGTGTGAAATAGGTAACAACCATCAAACCACACATAGAATACCTGTGTAAAATAGGTAACAACCATCAAACCACACATAGAATACCTGTGTAAAATAGGTAACAACCGTCAAACCACACATAGAATATCTGTGTGAAATAGGTAACAACCGTCAAACCATGCATAGAATACCTGTGTGAAATACAGAGGAATAACAATTGTGAAATATGTAACAACCATCAAACCACACATAGAATACCTGTGTGAGATAGGTAACAACCATCAAACCACACATAGAATACCTGTGTGAAATACAGAGACATAACAACCGTCAAACCACACATAGAATACCTGTGTGAGATAGGTAACAACCATCAAACCACACATAGAATACCTGTGTGAAATAGGTAACAACCATCAAACCACAATTCCTTTTTGATCTTTTTAACATATTGCATGGAGTGAAAAGAAATTTACAATTTTGGAGAAACATTGGGAAGGAATTGTAAGGTCTATATGTAACCCTGGTAACTGATCCATGTATCCCCTTGAGAGGTCCCTACCTTGTCCGTGTACCCCTCGAGAGGCACCTGTGTACCCCACTTAAGGTCCCGACTGATACAGCGTGGCTTTAGTCCGTCCCTGATCCAGCTATTTGTGATGTTTTTGGCATTGCTGCTCCACGTTCCAGTATTATAAGCACTGTCCAGGTGTTTCTGTAGTAATGGCTCCATCTACAATGTACAAATGGTAAAACCGTGTAGAGTTGTCTTTATGAAAACATTCTGTTATTCAACTTTACTTAGCGAACATTTTATTTTGCTATAAATATTTTATTAGCATATTAAATGCAGTGGATCAACAATATACAATATGTTCATTTTTATTTTCCAAGGAGTGTCAATCTAAACTTCTGAAATTCTGCTATAATTAGTTTTGCCCATGTAAACGAAGTGATAAACATTTAATTCACAAGTTCATATCTTTGTGTCAACAGTAAAGAAGTACATTCAAAAACGCAACTATTTATATATATATATATAATATATATACCTGGCTTACAATTTTATTAAGATATACAAATCAGTTTTAGAATTTTTCATGAGAGGGAGGCTCTGCCATCGTGGGATTGTTCCTCTTTGGATGTTTCCATTCTCTGACGCATCCAGTTTGACATTTACTGAACAATGAAACCTATTGTCTATTTCACTTGACTTCTGGACTTGCTTTCATAACAAAGACCGGGGGTTGAAAAAATTGTACAAAATGTACAAATGTAACTCAAAAAACCTCAACCATCAATATGTACCTTGTGACCATTTTTGTTATTCTGCTTTTCTCTATTCCTGAGAAGGTGAGGACAAGATTTGTTATCTAGGATCGTATGATACCTTGGGTAGGTCCAGGAAAAGATGATCAGATGTCTTCACTATTGGCGTGGATTTGCACAGTTTACATTTGGGAGACTTGAGTTCGGTGGCGTTGATGAGTTTGCCACACGCATCACACTGGTCGCCACGGGCGTCGTCAAAGTTACAGAGGGGACATATACCCTCCACAAACCTGTCCGCCAGGAACCTGTCACAACATGAAAATATTTGTATACCTTGAAAATATCAGTTCTTCAGAAAATATTAATGAGATTTTTCCTTGATAACTTGTGAATATCTATATATAATGTTAATTTGCATGAGATGTATTGTCCTTTCAAATATCTTGTTAATAGCTAAACAATGGACATGACTTTGTTATTGCAGTCAAAGTGTTGCAAAAAAGTCATTTGAAACACAATAGGGAAAAGCTATTCAGGAGGAAACATAAAATAATTGAAAGTTATCAATATTGCCTCCTCAGACTGTCAACCCATTTGGTAAGACAATGTAAGGTAACAGTTTGACCTCTGTAGGCTGTTGACTGGTTTGCAAAAACATTTACAGTAACCATTGGACTTTCACGGTCTATAGATGGGTTTGGAAATATATTTCAGACTGGTCAACGTTTAACATTACACACCTGTTACACTTCACACACTGGAGCTGTTCCATGGAATCCTTCAGGATATGGCCATGGTTGTAGAGCTTCCAAAATATATCCTGGGCGATTCTGTAACACGTAGGAAAATCTGATGCACTCTGGTTCAGGATTTTAGTTTATTACAGTCATCCATTTATTCAACAATCTTAAATAACTTTTCAAACTGGTATAAAGGAAATCAAAATAGCTATAAATCAATAGATAGTGATGTTTTCTAGGATTTTAATTAACTACATTTATTTAGTGATTTAAACTAAGAGCTCAAAATTCAATACCAGGGAATATATTGATAATGAATGTCATATAATAATTTTGGGGTTATGTACCAGTTTATCCATTATTATTTTCTGTATTTGACACTACATTGTATTAGAATTCAACTCCTCAAAATTGAATAATTTACCGATTTGTTGAGACAGAAAACTTCAGAAGTATTTTTTATCTTATTCTTGGTAATATTCTAGTTCAAACTCATAATCTGGGTTGATAAACCAATTGGAGTGTTTGTACTGACTCGGTTTGTTGGGTGGTGGTAGTACGGCCGAAGTAGTCAAAGTCGATGTTGAACCACTCGTAGATGTCGCTGTGTATCTTGTTGTATTTGTCACAGATCTGCTGCGGGGTAAGACCCTCCTCTATGGCCTTGGTTTCCGTGGCGGTGCCATACTCATCAGTCCCGCAGAGATAGAATACATTGTAGTTCCGCAGTCGACAGTATCTAAAATAAGCACAAGTGAAAGATTAATACATCTGAAAACAATTTTCTTGATTCTTTTAATTTTTTACAATTTTCTTGATTCTTTTAACTTTTTACAATTTTCTTGATTCTTTTTTATTTTTATCATATTTGAATGTTACAATGTGTTATTGAAACATCATTCAAGATTATTGATACGAAATTTAAGATTACAACAAACAATTTCAGAAAGCAGTATTTGCATCTTCCAGATACATGTAAAAGGGGAAAAAAATATTTGTTACAAACCCCTGGGGAGCTGGGAAAATAACATGCCATATGTATAATTTGTGAAAGAATTGGAAATTTGATGTGACAATTTCTTATCGGGGACAAAAAGATAAAGTTAAATAAATCAGGAATTCACAATAGTTAAGTGTGCTTGCAGTATACTGCCTCACATTATAGAAACTCCTACTGAGAATATTGCAGTTATAGTAACTTTATACATATTTGTACATAAAAGAAGAAAACAGTTCTTTTGTTCAACTGTAGCACAGAATACCTACCTGGAGTAGACATCAGCACTAAGGACACAGCCGATGATGTTCCCTAGATGTGGTACGTTGTTTACATAGGGCAAGGCACTGGTTATCATGATATTCCTCTCACCATCCTTAGGCAAGCTAGAAAAATAGAGTTGTACAGAAACTTATCACACAAATCCTGCTCATATCAGAGGACCGGCAGTGGTAAGGTGTCTGTAACTTGTATCAAGTGTTGTAGTGCCTTGTATTCAAAATCATCACATGGCAATATTTATATTTGACAGCATCCTCGATACTCCAGGAGTTACTCCAGGAGTTACGCTCACTTACGCTCTCTGCACCCCTGGAATATGTCATAACAAAGTCGAAGGCTCAGTTTGCGCCACGTTGTTGATGAGACAAGAAGACTAGTTTGATCCTTTGATGTACATCAAAAGAATATCGCAGTCATGTAACGGTAAAAATTGACAGGCTTTGAAGTTGGGTGTCGCTCCTTTGTAATCTTCAAAGGACAGGTATCAGCCGAGCGATTGGTCAGTTTTTTTTTACCCGAGACCAATCAAACAGCTATCTTCGTGCCTTTGATTTTGCTATGACATATTCCAGGGGAGCAGTGAGCGAAAGTGAGCGTAACCCCTGGAGTATTGAGGATAATTTGACAGGAAATCGATCCTTAAACAAATTATTTGTTTACTGTACTTATCCAGCAATAAGTTCATGTCTAGAAATATTCACTTGTAGTTCAGAGGAAATGCCAGCAAATGCTACTTTATTGCCCTGTAATAAGCCCAGTCTACCCCTTACTTTGCCAAATTGGGTCAGAGATCATGTGTTGGCACCCTGGGTTTATTGCAGGACAATTATGGTACTTCTTGAGAACATTTGGAGAAACATATATACATCATTTTGTTTGTTTGCTTTTTTTTTACATAAAATATCTCGGAGCAAGCTTAAACCATCCTGTTGTGACAGGAAGATTTAAAGATGTATGCTACCTTACTGTGACATGGACCTCCTTTTCAAAGAGTTCAGCAATAAGAAGCATGTAAAATATCTAAGGAAGACAATGCAGACTTGTTTATCTATTGATAAGAAAGGGAAATAGAATTGCATGTATCGATATCACTCTAATATTGAATCAGTAGATAATGCTAATAAACATAATCTGAAGGGAGATAACTCTAACACAAATCGTAGGTAAAATGTGTAAGGTGAGATACAACCTTAACCCTTTCACCACTGTAGACCATAATAGACTCATCCATATCAATACATGGGAGAGTCTACTAAAGTTACTTAGGGGTGAAAGGGTTAAGTCGGTAAATGCATCATCATATTTAGAATACTAAAATAATGTAACAATACCAATACTAACACAGGGTGGACCCTTTTTCTGACTTTTGGACAGGAGCCCTTCCCAGAATTCCACGCCTTCACAGCAGTAGCTAATTCC
The DNA here is from genome assembly GCA_032359455.1 of Chlamys rubida. Taxonomy (NCBI): domain Eukaryota; kingdom Metazoa; phylum Mollusca; class Bivalvia; order Pectinida; family Pectinidae; genus Chlamys; species Chlamys rubida. Next base: position 11,119 of record JAUMHH010193247.1, read on the forward strand.
TCTGGAGTAACCGGTCTGGCAGCCAGGATCTGTGAACCGTGAAAAGTGTTAAGCATTTGGCTATAAAGTTAGGTTAACAGCCAAAAGAGAATAATATATGTACAGAGACAAACTGACTTTAGACTTTTGAAAATTAAATGATGATTCGAGAAAATGTTGAACGTATTAAATCAAAACTACTGGTTGCCACACACACTAAAACCTCATCAAAAAGACTTTCATTTTTCTTTCCAATGTGTTTACCACCAATGTTTTTCAAGGTTGTCTTTTCCTTTTCACTTCACAATCCTTTTAAAAGTCCCTCTCGATAAACTGCCAAACCCTTTTATAATGCCAATAATTTACTCTATACAAATAGTGGCAATATAACAAGATTTCAATGTATACTTCAGATTAATTTGTAAATAAGTCCTTAAACCTACATCATAAAAGACCAGGCTCCTTCCGTGGAGACCAATAACTACCAAAGTCTACTCCACATACCTGACTCTCAGCAGGATCAGCCTCCATTTTCTCCGGTTTGCCTTTGCCTGGTTGTTTCTTGTTAGAGTCGGCCACAACCTTGTCTGGCTTAGGAGCTGAAGGACTTGGTGGGGACAAGGGGACAGGCTGGGCCAGCAGGGAATCCTACAAACAGGAAGTGATGTGTTAGCATATCCTACAAACAGGAAGTTGTGTGTTAGCATATCCTACAAACAGGAAGTTGTGTGTTAGCATATCCTACAAACAGGAAGTGATGTGTTAGCATATCTTACAAACAGGAAGTGATGTGTTAGCATATCTTACAAACAGGAAGTGATGTGTTAGCATATCCTACAAACAGGAAGTGGTGTAAAATATATAGAGATCCGACACACACTTTCGGTGGTGGCCAAGTGATTAAGATTTCTGTCATTCTGCTATCACTAGCCCTTCACCACTAGGTTTGTGGATTCCAGGCCAATGTGGGGCAGTCGACAGGTACTGAATACTCTGGCTTTCCTCCACCACCGAAACCTGGCATGTCGTTAAATAACCATACCAGTTAATAGGAAGTAAAACACAAAAAAACAACAAAAAAACTTTAGTAGTTCATTCATTTTTTCGACAGTGGGTTCTAAAATGGCTTATTAATTGTGAATCTGTCACACTAAGTACATTTACCGTAATCAGACAAACACTTACCTTAAACACACCAGTATCTTTGCCCCCGACCACAACAGATATAGATTTCTGTACAGCAGACTCCTCCTCTACTCTACAGAACCACGCCTTGATGTTAGGGTACAGGCCCTCCCAACCTGTAAAACAGTCACTCATATCTTCAAATACATCCTTCCCCAGATGAAAGTTGAAAATATTTTGAAAAGAAAATTGAAAGTTTTTCCTTACAGTACATAAGAATTGGTTACGTAATGAAAACAGGAAAATCAATTGAAATGAGTAGAAGTATTTGAAAAACATCGTAGAATTGGTGTTTGTTGGAATATTTTTATCCTGTCTCAGTATATTTTTCTTTTGTTTTTTCTTGATCAAGTCATGTAAATGCTTGTGTATCCTAGATACTAGAAATAACTCATTTTCAAACATGCAGGTGATTGTAGTCAAATTAGAACAAGAGCTGTCGGAGAACAGCATAGCTCGCCTATGTATGTTATTATAATACTTCAACTATCAATAGAAACACATGTATAGTAAAACGTTGATATAGTGCCTGTCATTTTATTTGCCACCTCACTTACCACCAGGATATTTCAAGGACTGTTAAATGTGTAGAAACATCTATGTGAAGTGATTGTTAAGAAATTAACAAAGTCCAATTAAGCTGTTTTTGGGCCATAAAATATGAAAATATGGTCCAGCACATTGCTTACACATGATATAAATGACTTAAACTCATAATAGACAACTGTGTATTGAGTGTGATGATCCAACACTGTCTGGAAAAAACTTGCCCAAAAACTTTAACCTCGGAAGGTGGACGCCGACGCCGGGGTGACTACATTAGCCCCCCTATTCTTCGAATAGGCGAGCTAAAAACTCTTCAATTTGATAATAACAATATTCAATGTTTCTTCATTATTCATTAAAATTATCTCAATATGCTAGATGTGGTTCTAATATCGACAGCTGTCACTGCCTACCTTTAATACTGGCTTTGCCTGGTTTAAAAATGGGGTACAGTGAACCCCAAAGAGTTATGTCCCCTGCTGTTATCCCAGCCTGCAAAGTGGAAAAGAAATGTGTTACATTTAATTTGCCATAAATTTATTTATAACCGCTACAAAAGATATTTAATTCAAACTCTGATACCTTATGTTAACTATCATAATCAAATAATGAGAGTATTTTTTAGTATTTTTGAGCATAAGTGAGTATACAATCTGATGGTTCTCATTGCAAATCCAAGAATGTTTAATTTTAATATGAACACATAACAGATTCGTATTTTACCTAGATGTGCAGTTTGCTAATAAGATTTGATATAACTGTAATGAAGTTTTATACAAGTTCAAATCAAGTTCAAATATTTTATTTTCATGTCAAACATAATATTCATAAAATCATAATACATATATACCTTTGAATATAAAATGTGTCTAGCCAAACTGACTTATTAGAACAATCACACTATTTACTATCTTCAGACATGTAATGTTATTAACCAGTCTTTTTAAAAACAATAATGCTTGATAAAATTTTATTTGTAGCAGGACTATAATTTCCATATATATATAATGCCATGTACCCCAACAGGGTAAGAGATATACAAGAGTGATTGGGCCTATCCCTACCGACAAATTATATATCCCCCACCCCATACCTGCACATCTAATTATAATACATAATTTAATA
>JAUMHH010193258.1:0-13953 GCA_032359455.1 Chlamys rubida
CACATTGGTTTAAGTCGGATAATCACCTCACCCTGGGATTTCTTCTGAATACCACCCAGAGATTCGGGCTAACGGCATCATCTCTGGGTTGTATTCAGAAGAAATCCCAGGTTTCGGTCATTATCCATTACGTACGGATGTCTTGCAGGTTTGAAAAGCTGGGTTAGGGTGGTCCTTGTGAAGCTTGAAGAGCTGTTGTTAACCGGTGACCATCAGAGGTCAAACAACAATCCTTTAATCGTTCAAATATTCATGGGGTTGTTTTCAAGAAGTAGTTGTGTAACAGGAGATGGAAAATGTAACGGCCAGACTTAGGTTCGAACACAGGACCCTCCGAACTCTAGACAGACGCTCTACCAATTGAGCTACCTGGTCGCCGACGATTAACCCAGTCCAGTTCCGCTACAGTTGAAACAATAGGTCATTCAGACCAAGAATGGAATCATTGTAAATGTTAGGTATCTGAATATCACTTCCATGATTTTTTTTGTTATAAATTGACAATGCGTACTAATAATTTTAACAAAGTATATTAATGAAATATTTTATTGATAATTACACAATATAATGAGTATAATGAAATACAGCAGCACATCACACAGGACAGAAAACATTGTCATTTTACCCAATTTAAATTTAACTTGTTTTGTGGACTTTCAAAGAAAAATATTAAATAAATAAATAAAAATTAAATACATTGAACAATCACAATCTGAAAGAAATTTTTGATTAAGTATAAGTAAATAGGAAATCATGACTTTGTATGGATTTAAAATATACTGATCCAAAACCTAATAAGCCAACTTCCAAATTTTATAATTTAAATCCAAACTTCAAGGCAGAAAGTTTAAACAAAATTCAATAATTCTCTGGCAAACTATATTAATTGGGGAACAATACTGCAGTCATTTAGTGAAAAAGAAAATAATCTTTTGAAATTTTCAAAAATAACAGGTCCATGGGGTCTGTATCACTCACCTATTTAAACTTAAGGCATGATTTCATAGGCAAAAATGTCTTAGCCAATCAGAGGACATAGTTGTCAGCTTCAATTTCCTTTCAATTAAACAGAATTTTTGGGGGTGGGGTCACCATCCCAGATTTCAAGTTTTTCTATTTGCCATGGATATGGTGGAACCATAGCCTCTTTTACTTTTCGAGTTGACGTTTGTCTATTACCTTTTCGTTCGTTTGATGTCATTTTCTATGTTGAACCATGTCATGTTACACACAATTAGTTAGATATCTGTCTTGGCCTTGTTCCTTTTCAAGTGTCTCTATCTTAACCCTTTTGTTCACCCCTATGTAACTTTAGTAGACTCTACCATGCATTGATCTGGATGAGTCCATTATGGTCTATGGTGGTGAAAGGGTTAATCTTTCCTCAATTCTTTTTTCTGCTCTTGGTGGTTTTTTTTAGTTAAACTCCGGAGTCGAATGTGGTTCAATTTATTTATTTTAATGTTCTTAGAAAACATCCTTGTTCGGTTTCTAGGAAATAGATGTACTCGTAATCTATCATGCAAAAAATATATTGGAATAAAACTTAAATTTTTAAATATATACTTAAAATATCAAAATATTGGAGCTTGGGAGTTGTCACACAATAGATACAGTTACTTATATATATGTACCATTAATTTTTTGAGTCAAGGACAGGCGGGGGGAATGTGCCCTGGTGACACTCCCCTTGGTTCTTCCTCTGCTTATTCCACATTTAATTAAACACTGCCCTTGTGGAGCTCCAGAAACTGACAATTGATAGACAACAGACACTGTGTCATGGCATGCACTTTGACCTTTATGCAGGGCGAGCTAAAACTATTGCTAAAAAATACACTATCTTCTTACATACAAAGACATCACAATTTATTACTGACCATAGTGTATATTAAAATCCAAAACAGACTTCTAACGATAACAGTAATGAGAATCAACTTGTTTTCCCCACACACCGTGGTAATCGTTGTAGTATAGTTTAGGTAGATTTTTTCTCACACACCAAAACTTTCACAGTTTATATAGAACACTACCTTAACCTATATGTTGTTCTATTGTTTAAATAGGCCACTATATACATATATAACAAGTCCTGTATTTCAAAAAGCTTTTGTCACTCAACCTACCACAGCTAATGAACATTAATTTTTTCACCACAAACAATTACCATTGAATACCTTTTGACTGGTAAAGATACCTGTATCTGTAGTTTCTGCTTATATTGTATAAAAGAGATTTCAAATCAAATTTTAAAATATTCCTTACAAGTGGCTGTAAAAAGGATACATTTAACAATGTTTATATAAAAGATATGTCTAATATGTATATCTAATATATACGTACATTGTGTATATAAAAAAACAACAAGTTAACTCATTCATCCCTGAAGACGCATTTGAACTCTTCCAATTCAAAGGTTGGAATGGTCCATTATGAAATTTCAGGGGGGGAATGAGTAAATTCACAAAAGAATATGTTACATTTTGCAGTAACGTTTTCACTGTATTAGTTCTTCAGGTGAATGGTAACAGTACAGTATTGTGTGACGAATCTATATATATACTAAAATAAACATGAAACACTGATCATCCTGTTGACAAGGATTTTTCACATTTTTTCTGTCAATCTCATATTTCATGATACTTTTCCGTGCCAATTAAAGAGTGTTTTAACTTCCCAAATACTGTAAAACGAACATAATCAGTCTTTGGAAAAAAAGTTACAAAATAATAAAAAAAAAAAAAAAATGGTTACATGGTTACTTCAGTAACATTTCATAATTTTCTGTAAAAAAACAATATTCCGACAAAATTTTATGGTTAAATTTTTAATTTCTGATGAGATGCTATGAGAACAACTAAACAAAGAAAGCTGAACAGATAAAATAAATAGGGTGGAAAAAACATATACGTCTGGGAGAGATATACTTGTATCTGGATGACATATACATGTATAATATTCTTAACAATATGAATGCAACAATTCAAGCAATGATTAAGTTATGTGAGCTCTAAAGTAGCAACAACTACATCACCTACACAATACTATATAGTATTTGACACTTTTCTACGCTGTATATTACTTTATGATGAAACAATTTCTTTTAACCAAATGTTTTACAGTATCTTTCACAGTGTGAAACAACAACTGTCACTTATCCCATCTCTTATGAGTTGATGTAAATGGTCATATTAACACCTGCTTATTTTTTCCCTAAGATCCTTCGAAACAAATCCCTAACCCCATCATCCCACCTCTTCAATTGGAGCTTTTACACATTCAAGAATACATCATTGTCATCTATAAGAAATATTTTACTTTTTATCAAATCTGGAAGTATGATGAATAGCTTAGCTGCCTAATTGTTGACAGAGAAAGGTATATTCCTATTCCCAATGGAGATTTTACATGTGGTAACACAGGTAAATATCATGCAGAGTTGTCTCCCTTATTAGAGTTTTCCCTCCTGTTCAAGAATGAAGGAAATTGATATAAAACAGGGAGCAAATGCTATAACCTTCTTTACCATTACCATAGCAACAAAACGACAATCTGATTGAAGTACAACTATATTGGTCCCATATTGTATGGTCAATGTAATAATGAATTACGCAACTACACAACTATAATAATAGCTAGCTACTGGCTCTATCATTTCAAATGCTGAAAAATGTGCTGAATATAGTGATATTAGGAGTTGGTGGGTAAAATTAAATTTGTCATTTATCACTCAAAGGTGTAAAACCAGGAAGTAATTTCATTGAAGACTTTCAAATGCAAAACAAAAAGAGGCGTGGACGGCATCAATAATAGTTGGAGGTCACAGTACATAACGAATAACAGATTCAGTAAATTATCAAAATTGTATCTAAACCAACAAATATGCATCAATCAACAGAAACATGTGAGAATATTAACTCACTCACCTGTACAGGTATGTCATAGTGAGTGAGTGACATACTCACCTGTATAGTGAGTGACAGGCTCAGTTGTGTAGTGAGTGATGGACTCAAATGTGTAGTGAGTGATGGACTCAAATGTGTAGTGAGTGACGGACTCACCGGTGTAGTGAGTGACGGACTCACCTGTGTAGTGAGTGACACACTCACCTGTGTAGTGAGTGATGGACTCAAATGTGTAGTGAGTGACAGACTCACCTGTATAGTGAGTGACTGACTCACCTGTGTAGTGAGTGATGGACTCACCTGTGTAGTGAGTGACATACTCACCTGTGTAGTGAGTGATGGACTCACCTGTGTAGTGAGTGACAGACTCAACTGTGTAGTGAGTGACAGACTCACCTGTGTAGTGAGTGATGGACTCAGTTGTGTAGTGAGTGATGGACTCAAATGTGTAAGGAGTGAGTAACTCACCTTTATAGTGAGTGAGTGCCTCACCTGTGTAGTGTGTGACTGACTCACTTGTGTAGTGAGTGATGGACTCAAATGTGTAGTGAGTGACGGACTCACCTGTGTAGTGAGTGATGGACTCACCTATGTAGTGAGTGACTGACTCACTTGTATAGACTAAGTGAGTGACTGATTCGCCTGTGTAGCGAGTAACAGGTGAGGAAAGGTTGAGGTTTTGTAATTACCTATCTGCAGTCTTTCCGTGTCCTGACTAACAAGATTTCATTGTAATGCAATAACATTATCTATGATAAATTTAATACAGACATACTACACTGTATTTACAATCTAATTTCCAGTGTCAAAATCGCTCTACATTTTATACAACAAACATTCAAATCTATAATTACATCGTTTCAAATCAATAACAAAACCCAAACATATATCTGATGATAAAGACAAATATTTTTACATTTAAAAATGTCCAACATGTAAATGTGTTCAGAATATATACATACTTATTGTAACACATATCATATATACAACTTATTGTGTATAAAACAATTACGTTCAGAAATAATATCTCAAAAACAAGTATCTTTAAGGCACTTTGATTATGTACACTATTCAAACTCATTTAAATTCTTTGCAGTAACCGGAGAGGGCCTAGTAAGTTTTAAGAACTTTGCCCAATCCCTTCGACTATTCAGTGTCAATAAAATATGTTTGAATTGAAATCTTTGCAAATTTAAAAATCAATTATAAGCCATTTTACAGTACAGGCCATGTATGCATATATTGGTAATTCAAATTCAAATTACCCAATAAAACATGCATACTAATAATCTAAAATACCTGGTACCCCATAAACCAGACATTTCACAATCTTTTACACCATTGTGGTTTGTGGACAATGAGGTAATCAAATTACTTAAAGTATCTGTTCACCAACTCAAATATTCTCATGTGTATCTTTATCTGTAATATTACAAGTATTTACCTGCACATACCTGTATTAACGAGTTATGGATGTTACCTAAAGATACCTTTATGTTAGTGACACATGTGTTTACCTGTATCTGTATGTCAGAATTTCAGGTGTTTATCTGAACATACCTGTTTTCCAGAGTTATGCATGTTAACCTACTGGTACCTGATTGACAGGTAAATATCATGCAAGAGATTTATGTTATAATTTTTTGAGGTTTTACATCAATTTGAAAATGACTCTCTTCATTGCCTTGCTGTCACAAATGTAACATCCCTATCATCTATATACCATATCTAAAGTGTTCAAATGTCTACACTTTCTACATACATATCTACATATAGGAGTTATACCTATATACTATATACACAAAGTAATATATACTTCTTAACAGTATACAAATTAATCACGGAAAATTGTCCACATCAAATGTAAATGTATTTATAGACATAAACACATCTCTAAGCTATAGGGATGTCGGCTACAAACCTGGTGATCATAACTATGAAAACTGAAAATATTATATAATTTGAAATAATCTGTCATTTAAGCATTTAAAAAATGTAATTGGCATACGGATAAACTAGACTGCATTATAAAATATATAGTTAGTAACATATACATCTCAGCTGATGTGTAATACATCATGTATATTGTTATGTCAGTTATTCATAACACCTGTAGCAAGGATAGGGTGTTATTCTTTGTCCTTTAAAAGGCAGTCTTCAGCAGAAAGACCAAAACTATACCTTTGTTAAGTTTGGCCTTGGCAAGACTATGCAGTAATGAGATTGACAACAGCCTCCTTTTAACTTACTCCACGGCCAAATTACTCATTGACAACAGCCTCCTTTTAACTTACTCCGCGGCCAAATTACTCAATGGTGCATTAGCTTAAGAAGATGAAGCAAATCTGTCATCTTGTATATTTTCAAAAATATTCAAATTCAAATTTTATCTATTTTTTATTATTTCATAGTTAAACCCTTGATTGTACTATGAAATACACTTACTCACATATAGGGTCACTGATGTTGATCAAAGTCAACTTACAATGCATTCAAAAAGTAAAAACTGTAAACAGAAGCAACCAATACAATGTACATGTATTAAGTACAAGTTTTGTGAGGGAATAGGGCATAAAGGGCCTGTATCATCTGATGTTCTAATACTTGCATTTGTATAAAAAATGAGGGAATATACAAAAGGCATAAAGGGCCTGTATCATCTTATGTTCTAATATTTGCATTTGTATAACATTTACAGGTTATACAAATTATGGTCATGATGTGAAATTCTAAACAAATCAAACCTTATGAGTTCTAGATCCGTGACATCATAAATATAACCAATTATTATCTATAGAACTAAACAATACACATACCAAAACAATGCTAAATGGTGCTCTACAGTTTGATGTGTTATATACTGTTCAGGTTTGTTTCAAATTATTTCATGATATAAATGAAATAAAACGAACACATTTATTCATAATATGTTAAAGTTAGAAGACAAACAAAATCTGTTACTTTCATAGCCAGTGTGCGAAAAATATTACATGGATGATGATCAAACAATTTCAGAAAATTTTCATATGTCTATCACAAATAACATTAGATCTATACCTATATATATGTTTAACAGAGACTAAATTCTATGTAAGTCTATCATAAATATCATACACCATAAAATTAAATATTTAGACTACCAACTATCCAATTTAAAAAACAAATCTTAAAAGTTGAGAAACCCACTTGTGTGTAACCATCGTAAAGATGAGAAAATAGCTCGCAATGTTAAATCATTGAGAAATCTCTTGAAGAAACTGCTGACTTAAGATGTCTGATACAAAGAAGAGTCTGATATGATTATGTGTGTCATCTTAGTGTATTCTTGATGATGTGTGGAAATTAACATTGAGTTCATATCTTCCATAAGATTCATCAATTGGAAATAAGTAATATCAAAGTTTTACTTTCTACACAAACAATGTACGTGTGAAACATGTCGTAACATTTCAAGACCGACTGGTTCCTTTGTCAAGCAAATCCTGAAAGAGCAATTTGTATTTTTACCTGTACAACAATGTGACGAAATTGTATATTTGTTATGTCATTTCAACTGGGAATTAAGGAGGTTTCGCCTATGTATACACACTGCATCGAATAGTATGTGCTCTCTATTGACAGGCAAAACGTCCTGGGTCAGATGATCAATATAACATTGAGTTCAGATTTTACTGAGATTCTGTGTGAAAGGTGAGTTATCCTTTATAAAAAAATTAACAAAACTATTTTCAGTCAAGCATACTATTGCTAATGTTATCCACAGTTTGGGTGGCACTGATAATCTGATACAAGTAGTATGATGTATTGTTACTTGGTAAATATCTTTTAATAATCTATAATTAGTGACCTTTGCAAAACAGTTTAAAAGAATCATCATATCTTTTAAAAGCAACAGCTGTGTAGTATATTATATGGCACAATTTCATAAATATGAAATGACAAAATATATACCTGCAGAAAATAAAAGAAAAACTGAACAATGAAAATAGTCAAATTTAAATAAATTAAGATGTCAAATCTAAAATTACCTGAAAAAAACCCGACAAGCACTACTTGAAAATCTTAAACAGGTAAATATAAAGCTGGCATGTGGAAACTGCTTTCTATAAAGAGATACTGTAATACAACCTCAGTATTTACGATCTGTGTACCTCCGTGGACTGTTCCCTCTCACCCGTGAGGATGAGTAGTGAGGAGAATCAATATCCATCGGCAGACTTTGTGAGCCGTCCAAATACGCACTACTGCTGTACTCCCTAGAGCCTACTTTGTACCCCCTGGAACCTGTCCCTCTCTCACTCTCCCTAAACTTCGTACTGCTGTCTTGCCGTAATGTTGTGGCCTTGACTGGTGTGGCCTTCCCAGTCCTGAGACTCGTCTGTTTTGGCCTTGCTCCATTTGTTGACGTGCCAACCAAAGCCTGTTTCAACTGTGGAGGAGCTCTGGACAAGCCCATGACACGAGGACTTGACACGGCTGCGGAGCTACCATGAGAAGCCAGTATTTGCTCACTGACCTTCTTCTTGCTTCCACTACTTGACCTTGGGCGAATTTCTGAAGAATCACTGCCAAGTACCTTTGACCTTGAACTTACTGAACTTCCACTCCTGGGAGACTCGTACCTCCCACTGGATGTAGCTGGTTCTCGTGAGCGTGACGACAATGGTCTTTCCTCACTCCTGCCTCTTACTGAAGTTTTATCCCTCAGAGACTGACGTGAGCTTGGCTCTGTAACTCTGTCACTAGTTACAATACTTTTAAATGCAGATGAGTTACTTGCTCCTATCACGCTGCGACCACTAGTAGATCCTGAGCTAGAAATACCAGACGATTTGCGATCTGTCCTCTGGAGGGAACTTGATCTTCTTGCAGGAAGCCGTTTTGCATCTGAACTACTTCTAGCCCCGATAATATCATCATCCTTTGACAACTGCCTAGAACTTGGTCTCAATGTTTTTGTGTCGCGAATTGCCCCACCATGAGTCTTGGACAGAGTCCCATAACGATCAAGAGAAAGTGCTATTGCACTGTCAAGACCATTGTCTAACAGGGACTTGATGAGAACAATGGAAGTGACCACTCCATCAAGATCATTGTTAACCAGATGGACCTCCTGTAAATGGCAGCTTTCTCCACTTTCACTGTGAAATATCAACAGGCCGTCCAGGAAACTCTGAATGGACACATCCAGCGGGCAGCCAAAGATCCCTGTAATATACAACACAGCATTAATGTCACACACCCTGTAATGTACAAAACAGGATTAATGTCACACCCCCTGTAATATACAACACAGCATTAATGTCACACCCCCTGTAATGTACAGCACAGCATTAACGTTACACCCCCTGTAATATATAACACAGCATTAACATCACACACCCATGTAATATACAACACAGCATTAATATCACACCCCCTGTAATATACAACACAGCATTAATGTCACACCCCCTGTAATGTACAGCACAACATTCATGTCACACACCCTGTAATATACAGCACAACATTCATGTCACACCCTGTAATATACAACACAGCATTAATGTCACACTCCCTGTTATATACAACACAGCATTAATGTCACACCCCCTGTAATATACAGCACAACATTCATGTCACACACCCTGTAATATACAACACAAAATTAATGTCACACACCCTGTAATATACAACACAGCATTAATGTCACACTCCCTGTAATATACAACACAGCATTAATGTCACACCCACTGTAATATACAGCACAACATTTATGTCACACCGCCTGTAATATACAACACAACATTTATGTCACACCGCCTGTAATATACAACACAACATTAATGTAACACCCCCTGTAATATACAACACAGCACTAATGTTACACCCCCTGTTATATACAACACAGGATTAATGTCACACCCCCTGTAATATACAACACAGCATTAATGTCACACTCTCTTAAATATACAACACAACATTAATGTCACACTCTCTGAAATATACAACACAACATTAATGTCACACTCTCTGTAATATACAGCACATGACTAATGTCACACTCCCTGTAATATACAACACAGCACTAATGTCACACACCCTGTAATATACAACACAGCACTAATGTTACACACCCTGTAATATACAACACAGCACTAATGTTACACCCCCTGTAATATACAACACAGGATAAATGTTACACCCCCTGTAATATACAACACACAATTATGTTACACCTCCTGTAATATACAACACAGGATTAATGTTACACTCCCTATTATAACAAATGTGGAAAACAAAACCAATTTTACCTTTTAAAGAGCGATTATTATTACTTCATTTCCATTTCTACCAGATGCTATTTGAATAAAATGTATTGTAATATGGAAAGAACTTAATATAGGCTTTAAGTCTGATGTTCAATCCAATTGATCATGATTATCAATCAAATTTGTTGAAATTGAATATGGTAGCTATTGGTTCTACATCAAACTTACGTAATTTTGATATATTCATGTTTGAAAAGTACTTAAAGGTAACATACCTGCACTTATACAAGGCAATGATAAGGAGTCCAACCAGATTTTCTCAGCATATCGGAAGCAGTTTAGGTATGTGAGCATCAGCTCAAATGTGCACCTCCCTTTGATAGCCTCAATCCAGATAGGTCCCACAGCGTGGAGGATGTAGTTCACCTCACGGTTAAGTCTACCACCAGCTTGTGTGTGTACAACTGTTGTTGTCTCCAAGGCTCCATATTTCCTTTTCAATTCTTCACATTCCTGTTGCATGTTGGGACCTGCTGCCATGGCGATAGCTCCTGCTATGCCTGCCCCATGAGCGAGGTAGCCATTGGCTGCATTAACAATGCCTGAGGTTTTCACCTCAGTAATGTTTCCCCTGTATATTACCACTTTTATGTTCCCAACATAAAACTCGTAGGAGTCCACAACAGAATAATCCTCAACAGGACCGCTGGACTTCAACGAGGCAGAAATCGCTTTCTCTAAGTCCAAATCTGGAGAGGAAGCTGTAAAACCTTCTCCGTATGACTTTTTTTTATATTCGTCTACTTCAGACAGCCTTGAACTTGAGTGGCCAGGTGTGGCACCATTGTAAACATCATGCTGTGATGACATGACAGGTAAGCTACTGAACCGTGTATCCACATCGACTGTTCCCTGAGATCTGGCACTATTCAACATGTCGTTTGTATCTCTGGCGTGAGAACCAGTCCCATTGACAGTGTTATAATTGTGAGCCTGCCTCAGTCGGGTGTTTTCCCCGGAATTGTGAACTTTTAAAAATTGAGTGTCAGAGTCATTGCTTCCTCTCCGCGATGAGCTCTTTGCAACCGAATCTGAATTTTCTGTAACACTGATTTGTGAAGAAAAGTGCTTAAAAGTGTCATTTTGATCTTGTTGTCTGTGTTTTTGGTAGCTTATACTCATCACTTCTGTTTCCGAGTCGTCAGAATTCATTTGTACATCATCCAACAGAGATCTAGACTGGTGCCTTGGAACGGTATATGTTTTACTTCCTCTGCCTCCCACTTCCTCACCTGTTGCCCTGGTGCCGGTTTGGTGGGGAGGAGATACAATTTCTACCTGAAATGTTAATGTATCACAATTTAGCAAACCAAAGCAAACCAACAAACAGGGATAAAGATAAGAAACCTTACAATAACAGCACAACAAGTCGTTCATATTGTCTTTAAATATTACCTGCACCTGACTTGCATTTAATAGCTCATATATATATGACATAATGATAATTAAACTTATAACACGGAAAAGTATATTGAAACCTTGCCATATAGCATTACATAACCTTACAACTAAATGCTGCATATCTGATTTTCATAGTTACCATTTCCCAGACATCCACTTTTTCCATTCGGTATTAAACACAACGATTATGTTTGATTTAGTTGTCATTCACAGTTTCAGACTTGAATTTCAAGTCAGAATAATCTCAGGAAGACCATAATTACCCCAAGTTTAATGAGCAGGTTTCTAAAAACATCTACAAAATATATTCACAATTAAAGTGAATGTCAATTCTTTTTCTCACATACATAAAACTCACCTTTGGGAATAGGTGATCATAAGTTGTTCCTTGCAGTGAAGTATAATTTCTGGAATAATCATCTGACGGAGATGCTAGATGCCGATGTGTTGAATGGGAAGTGTGTCCAGTACCTCTGTCTGCCTCCGACCTGTAACTAGAGTAACCTCCCTTGTCTGCCTCAGACTTTTGACCAGAGTGATGTCCCTTGTCTGACTTTGACCTGTAACTAGAGTGGCTTTCCTCATTTGTCTTTGACTTGAAACTAGAGTTACCTCCCTTATCGCCTACCTTCCGTTGGTTGTACTTATGTGATGTGTACATTTCTTCACGGTCGCCTTGTAGATAATGAGTATTTGCTGTTGCTGCTGATGATTTTGTTGCTGCTGCTGATTTTTTCTGCCCCATTCTAACTTCCTCTACGATGTCATTCTCAAACGGTGTCGAGGATATAATGCTGTCTGTAACGCTCGCTCCCACAACACTATACTGGGAGTCTTGCATTTTCCTACCAGCAGAATAAGGATGAGGAACTGACGATCCATTTCGGGGGGTTCCTTCATCAGAATCATCACTGTCGTCTTCTAAATCAGTAGATTTTCCCTGAGGACGATAGCGCGCCCGTGACTTGTCATCACCGTTTTCTGTGCTAAGTTGCTGTTGAAGGCGATACTGGATCTTCTTCTGGTATCCCATTGCCAGGTGTATGATCTGCCAGGCACGTTCAATCTGATACCAGTCACCCTTCAGGCTGCAACTATTGTCCTCTCCATGAGAGCTGATCTCCACATCAGCATCAAATTGAAGCTCATCATAGATATCAGTAGTACCCAGAACAATCGAAGAAATATCTGGTTCTAACTTGGCTTCAATTGTTGTGAAAACCTGAGAAAACGGAAAATTCATACATAGATACAAATAATTATATGTGTGAACTTTGAAAAAACAGCTGATTACCAGAGAGTATATATAAACCAATGTAAGTCACACAATATATACAAGTACTACATCACTCTATGCACTTTACAACATATATTTTGAATGTTTCATTGCCAACATTTTCAATCGTAGGTAGATTTCATTCAGTCGTTGGAAAATATGGGTCCAACTTTAGCAATACATTGTGTACATGTAACTTTAATGAGGTAGATATCACATTTGACAAATTGTAAAACTTAATTAAGTATATGTACTTGAGGTTATAAGCTACCTTATTGTAATATAAATCATACTTAAGGGTATAAGTGACCTTACAATAATGTATCTCCATTCCAAACTAGTTTGTCTCTAAGACAATTCGCAAAATTTCTTGAACCCTTTCACCACTGTAGACCATAATGGACTCATCCAGGTCAATGCATAGTAAAGTTTACTTAAGTTACATAGGGATGAAAGGGTTAATGAATCATAAGTTGAATCCTTTAATTAATTGATGACAAACTAAATATGTATACATGGTAACTGTATGTATTAATCCTCAGATAATATTAATAACAAATGTATGAGAAACAACTCAAGTTTGAAGTGTAAGGTAGCATATTTCTTTAACTCTAACACAAGTTGTGGCTATGTCGTGTGAAGTAGACATCTTACACAAGTCACAGGTATTTTATTTATTTTTATTTTACAACAATTATGAAACAATTATTTACAACTTATATCAATCACTCTTGTTAGCCGAGATGTTAGCGGGCAACAGGTTTTAATGTTGGAGGAAACCGGAATACCCCCAAAAAAACCACGTGGTCGGCCAGGTGACCCCATACCTTAAATTTTTACATACGATCAGGTGAAAGTTGAGTGTGTTATCCACTGTGCCATCCGAACACCCATCAGTATACTGTATATTAGATGAACACCCATCAGTATACTGTATATTAGATGAACACCCATCAGTACACTGTATATTAGATGCACTATTGAATAGTATACAGTTATAGAATGGGTATGAGGGAAATAGCACATTTATGGTCCCCCGAGGTGAAAAACTATTTCCCGA
>JAUMHH010193269.1:0-13952 GCA_032359455.1 Chlamys rubida
TTTCCTCTATACTAACTTCATGTATACTTTTTGTAAATAGTTTTATCATATACGAAAATACCATAAAAAATATTTTTTTAACTGCCACCTCTAGGAACCTCTCACAGTGACAATTGCACTCCATCGAGGAGATCTGTCACTTAATGGAAGATGATGATGATGAGTATTACCATTTAACTCATTCACCTATGAAATTTCATAATGAACTATTCCAACCTTTGAATTGGAAGAGTTCAAATGGGTCTTAAGGGGTGAATAATTATTTTAGCCTTTATACTTTTATATCGGGGTTAATTTAACATGTACATGGTGCAGAGAGCGAAAGTGAGCGTAACCCTGGAGTATCAAGGATGTTGTAGATACGCCTTCAGGAAAACTACAACAATTTAATGCATCAAATGTAGGTCACTGTGACCTAGATGTTTTGCTGACATTGATTAAATTTTCCTTCATCTCCATTTCTATAAATGAGGAGCAAGGACATATGTTTATCAATTTTTCAAATATTATATATTTCTTTTTATGTATTTTAGGCAAGAAAAGCCGAGATTGAATTGCCTCAGAAACCCACTGGTACAACCACGGCGGTAAGTGTCTAAGATAATGTAAGCAAATAAAGGATGGTAAATATTAAGAAATAATATTAAAAAGTTGTGTTTATGAAGAAAATCCCCCTACTTTTATATTTAGAGACAGAATTTATCAAAGACACGGTCTGCCAGCCCTGGGTCAGGATCCTGTCAGGATTTAAATTTTGAAGCATACAATTAACGCACTGCTTCCTAATCTCCTGCTGTATATCAAATTTTAATGCAATACAACAAGAAATGTGTATGGGTAATGCTTGATTAAGCAAAATCAGGGAATCAATATTAACTATCAACTTATTGAATTGGAATCAGGGGAAGTAACTCTGTTTATTCCTGTGTTAACACGTTGGCCACATTCGTTTATCGCCATCCAAACGGTTGAACTGGTTGAACCAGAGTTGTTCAGTTATTATGAAATAAGGTCGGACCTAGTTATCTTATGCTGCTTTCAGGCAAGCCTTGACAAAAGCCTTGCAAGGCCTGCATAAACATTTGTAGGTCCACCAGGATTTAATTATGACCGAAAATGTTACATTTAAAAACAGACAAACGGGTTGAGAACTGGATACGCGAATAGGGCCATAGTGTCAATTTCATATATATCTATATTTATGTAAAACATATATACATTGCTTCTCCTCATGTAGCTTTTACTTAGTATGATACACCAGCAGATGTATGGTAATGTAAGTAACCGCAAACATGGCGTCATGGTTATGTGGAACATCTCAAAACCCTTTACAGGTCTTTGAGAAGGACATCTCAAAAATATTTTTCAACTTCAATCAAAATTCAATCGATACAAATTTCAATTCAAACAATACAAATTTCACTGTTGATTTCAATTTTCAAAACCAATACAAATGTGATTGATTGAATTTTGTATTTTGAAAATGAAAAGTATTGTGACCTCGGCTAATAACCAAATATGATGCCATTTTCATTACGAAGCATGATTGTTAATTTAGTCAATTTTCCTGTTACTTTTTGTTAATGTTTTCAAAGGACATTTTGTATTATTACATGATGTTTATTGTCAAATCATGGCTCAACATTGCTATAACATTGCAAAAGATATTTCTTTGAAAAAAATAATAAAAATGAAAATTATAGTTATTTTGAGTCAAACCTTTTTAATAAAAAAAAAAGATTTTGGCAGGATGAGCCGTGAATATGACTCCATGTTCTATTTATAGATTTTATTCATACATAGTAATTGACTATTTTATTGTAAAAAATGTTCACTACAATTTTTTATTTTTTTTGCAACCAATGCCTTAAAAATTTATTCACATATATAATTAAGAATTCACTCTTTTCATCACCAACATTTTACAATGAATTTGTTTAACTTTGAGCATTCATTCACATCAAACTTGTACATCAACTTCTTCATTTTTCCACCATTTCTCTGTTTAATATTTTTTCATGTAAACTTTGATGACAGTTTTTATTCATCTTGAGAAAAATTAGATCCTCATCTATCAAATCTGGACCTACACATTCTTTGATAAAGTTAAATTACTGTTACTAATTTTTTGTTATCATCGTGATGTTATGCCAAACAGAATGTATTTGTAAATCATTTAATTCTAAATAGAACTAACATACATGTGATTGCAGAATAATTTAATTGAGAACTTAGACTTAATTTTCAATAGAATTTTTAATATGTGTTAAAACAGTGATAGGCTAAATAACAAAACATAATTGTTTTTGCTGTTGCCCATACTTTTCTTATCTTTTTATGCCAGTTTTGAGAAGTAAAAAACAAAAACAATTTCTAACATTTTTCTTCTCTTCAGTAGTAATTGTGTTTTTTTTTATAATTGGCCTTACGTCATAAAAGTTGTACAATACTTACACAGGAAGATGACGCAGGTGAAAACGAGGATGGTGATGTAGACGGCAACGAGAAACCCTCTACCACTGGCAGTTTGGGTAAGTTAAGAGGCGGAGCTTGTATTGGAGGCGGAGTCTACATAAAAGGCCACGCCCATCACAACACATTAGCATATGTACATGTTTTGCATATTTGTTGTAAAGTGAAAAATCTAGTGTACTTGTTGTAACATCGTTGTTGTGAACATTTTAGTGTTGTGTGACGTAAATTTAATTTTCTCTGCACATATTTTATTAATCTATAATTATCACGATCACTTTAATTACGTATAGTAACCACACAATCCTTGAAAAGAATATACCTAATTACATAATTAACTTTTCCTGTGAATTTTACCCGATGTCTGAACTGTTTGACGGTTTTGTAGTTGATTTTGTGTGTTGTTAAACTTGTTGGTATTAAATTGTAGATAAATGTCGTGATGTTGAGTTTTCTGTGAGATTTTTGTGGAGCTTTGATTTGGTCGTTGTACAATATTGTTTAATTTGCTTTGGTAATATTCTCGCTCCTTGGTGTTTGTGCAGAAATGCTGTATTTACAGTCACCTAAACTGTTCCAACATGATTTTGAATACCTATATGTTTTGTTCACGTGTGTTGTTTTTGTATCAATATTTCAGGAAATAGTATGGGTGAGTAAAATAATATACAAACGCTACAGAAATATTTAACTAGACTTAACCATACATGACAAAGGGAATGTCATTATGTATTCCGTCTTTTCGTAATGCAGACTTATATGCTCTTGTGAGCAGGTATTGAATGTTACGTCATTAGTTTGTGTGAAAAAATTACGTCGTTTTCTCAAAAAGTTATGACGTTACTCTGACAAACAAATGACGTAACAATCAATACCTGCTCACAAGAGCAGATAACTCTGCAATACGAAAAGACGGAATACCAATTAGTATTAATTATAGTACTGTATATATACAACACTGTACATTGCTAGAAAAATTTAAAGAAACACTCCAAATTGAACTTTTATTTGAATCAACTGAAGGGTCCCAATTTCCAAGCTGTGCTAAAGATGAATGAAGATTAGATGTGGTTGTGCATCATGTTTGCATGTTGTTTCCCCCCTCCCATCCCCCACACATTTGCGGTATTTTCTCTCCAGAATAGATTATCATTGAATTTTAATTTTAATCTGTTAATTAAACAGAGCAATGAGCATGTTTAATTCCCCAGCATGTATACAGACTGACAAATATTGAAATAAGAAATTAAAATCAATACATAATAATATTTTCCTGATAAAGTTGGAAATTAACATTTCCAAATCATGGTACATCATGACGCTAGAATTATTAATTAATTACTGATACATGAAATAATAACAAATATTTATGCCAGTTCATATTTTTTTCTTTTAGTTTTTAACATTTTATTTTACAATTTTTCCCTTTTGTTTGAAATTATGGGTTTTAACTATCATTTCCATTGTTATGCTGACAATTGAACCCTGTCTATCTTCTTTGCCCTTGCTCACAAGAATTTTTCTTTCTGATATCAAATACTTCTACTTTATATGATTTCTGATGCATGGATGTTGACATTTGAAATCTATATTTCATTATAGCTTTGAGTTTTTCCAATGGTGCATGAATCTGATGCTTGTTACTTATTATCAATCCCAGCTGAAATGTGGTTCAACCCTGCATGTTGAAAATATCACCCAATTACATTATACTTGATGAAAATGTCCTTTATTCAAAAGTAGACAATATCAATAAAATCTATTACCTGTAACTGAGCGAGATTGAATTATCTCAGTCCAGTGCTAAGATTCTGCAATAATTCCAACCGAGGTGTAAGCGGAGGTAAGGATGTTACAAAATCTTAATTACACCTGTGTCAGTATAAAGACATACAATGCAAATACCTACTCTGTTTATCTGGGTTGGTTTAATTTTTTCATATCAAGTAATTTGAGATCATGATGAAATTGGACTTTACCATTATTTGTCAGTTGCAGCAGCTACATTATAGAAAATGTCTATATTGTTACATGTGTTATCTTCATTTCAGCTGTAGAAAAAAAATGTTTACATGTTATTCATATTTTAGAATTGTTCACATATGCTTGCACAGCATATGGCTTCTATTGTTGATAAAAAATACAAGTTAGTCACTAATTACCTGTTAACTCCTTCACCCCTGAAGTTTCATAATGAACTATTCCAACCTTTAATCTGGAAGAGTTCAAATGTGTCTTCAGGGGTGAATGAGTTAATAATTTAATTAGTATGTTAAGGTTGTATAGGATAGCAATTGCTGTAAAGTGAATTCCCAACTAAATGTAATACCTGATAATATCATATTTTGTTAAAGTAATACCACAAGTTAATATCAAATTCCTGAAAATGTTACATTAATTTACATTCCTGATAATATCACTATTTGTTAACATACCTGGTAATACATTGTACCGCAATATCAAGTTCCTGATAATATCACAATATGTTAACGTTATACCACAAGTTTAGTTAATATCAAATTCCTGATAATATCACAATATGTTAACGTAATACATGTACCATATAGTTAATGTTAAATTCTTGATAATTTTACATTATGTTAACATAATACCACAAGTTAATATAAAATTCCTGATAATATCACATTATTTAATGATAATCCTGTTAATATTACATTGCGTTAATGCAGTATAATATTTTGTTAATGAAGTATTTTGTTAATGGTAGGCCTGTCAAATTCTATTATGTAATATCTGTTAACAGTATCATTAATATGTTGTTGTTTTTTCAAAATACTGAACCATGTTTCATTTATTCTTTTCCATTTGGAAAATATTATTAACACAATTTTGGTAATTTTTCTTTAATGTAAGGAATTTTCACACATTTCAAGTAATTTGTTTTGCAAGTAATTAATACAAATATGCCAATTATGTTATTGATATAATTAGTTACCATTTTCATAATAAACTGAAATCGTTCTGTGTGAATTTTAATGATGTAATAAATACTTATTCTTCAATATTAGATATATAAATAAAACAGAGAAAATCAACAAAAATCCTGGTATTGCACAAATATTTTAGATTTTTTTTCTTTATAGATAAAAGTTCAACTCTCTTCATTGTCTTAATTTGTATTACCGTATTCTTTGTTTAAGAAAACACTCTTGATCAACCAATATGTTTGGGTAAATTTCGTCTATTATAATGATGGACACTTTTTATTTCCTATGAAAATACGTAGAATTCACATTAATTAACATATTCTGTTACTCTGGGTTACGGTATCTTGATTTTTAAGGATCCCCGTACCACTGCCAAAAACTGTAACTAAGTACTGTAAACTGTTTTTACCAGCGTGGCTATAAATAGCTTTGATAAATACAGTAATTTTCGAAAATTAAACTCATGCTTTGCAGGACTTTTATGAGAAATAATAGATATGAAATAAACAAGATGTAAATCAACAACAGTGTTCTGACTGTAAAAATTCAGTGGGGCCAGACGTGGATTAGAACCCCGGACTTTACATTGTTATACTATCGCTCTAACTGATTGAGCTACCTGGGCCCGTATTCATGAAACCGTTCTCATGCTCAAGCGTGGATTTTGTGCTCAAACAAACTTTCTTGTAACTTGCTTAAATCATGTGACATGGTCAGATAGTCAATCGAGAACATTTAAGATGGAATGTGGCTTGCAGTCTCTTCAATATTCTTTCAAAAATGTTGACAAAATGTGATTTTTTACTTAATTAATCACAGGAACAAGAACTTGGGCTTGAGCACAGAATTTGAGTTTGAGCACGAGAACGGTTTCATGAATATGGGCCCTGGTCAACGGAAGTGGCCTGGCCAAACTGTGCTATAGTTACTGTATATCCAAAGGAAAGTTAAGGGGACATTACTGTATATAAAGGAAAAAACACAGATGCAGTGAGACAGGGATCCTTCTATACAAAATTAGTCTTTTACATGAGTATCTGCTATTCTGGGTTATGGTATCTGGACTTTTAAGCAGATTCAGTCATTAAAATACATTCCAATATATCTGAATTCATATTGTAGATTTGGAGACCTAATTGGTTCATGGCTGCAACAAATCTATACTTTTTTCTTGGAATCCTTCTTGTCAGAATTTCCAACTATTTAAGCAGATTTAAATATGTTATTTTCAGTTATATGATGGAACCTCTAATATTCAAATTCTGAACAAGTGGTAAACTATCTTCCAAGACAATTTTTTGATATTTTTATCATCAGAAAACGAAAAGGCTTGGTTCCAGAGTAATATGTAGTCAATATTTTTCAGTCATTGGGTGTGGTGTCTTATATATAAATTTCAAAAATCTTAATTAAAATTGCTAGTTAATCTACAAATAGAATTTATTTCTGAAAATCTTAAATACATATATTCTTAATTGCTTGTTCCTTTAGAATTAATCATTTAAGACATTTTGAAATCTTTTTATTTTTAATTCCTGTTCAGATTCTAAAAGATTAACCCTTTTTTCAATTATTTTGCTTAATACCATTTGATCTCTTTCATATTTTATTTTCTACAAATATCTTTGTTATTAAATATTTATTTAAATTTGATTTTATTTTACATCATTAAATTCCAATTTTTTTTTTGATAAGTTTATTTTCGTAACTAAAAAATGTACTCATATCCACACATGGTTTTCATTTAAATTTGAATCATTGAATTTATTTGACATTTGGATCTATTAAATTGAAATAAATATATATATGTGAATAAACAATCACATACGGTAACTATTTTTTTCCGAAAAAAAATCAATAGCATTTCTGTTTGACACTTTTCAGTAAATATTTTTCAGATGATTTTAATATGTGTGTAATAATTAAAACTTCATATTTGAAAAACAATGTTTTTGTTCAGAGACCACATGCTTGTTTACATGTGAATAATTCCTATACTTATGTGAATGCTATATTTACTAGGATAATTTATATCTTAATATGTAAAGAATTTCCTTAAAGAAAAAAAAATCAAATGAATGAAGCAGTCATTAATAATGAAAAAAAATGGTTTCAGGTTTCTTTGCTGACTTTTACTTCCTTTTGCCTGCTCCAATAGTGTTTAAAGAAATTTTAACAAGTGCTATTAAAGTTTGAAGACCTGTACTATAAAATATTTATACTTGTTTATGTAGTATCAATCCATTTTATAAATTCGACCTACTTCATGGATTGGTCAGTTGGAATAGGATTGTTTAATGTCAGAATTTTCATCTCGATCTTTCTATTTTTATAGAAATTTCTCAGAACCAAATTGAACCCTTTCACCCCTATGCCACTTTAGTAAACTCTACCATACATTGATCTGGATGAGTCCATTTCGGTCTGCAGTGGTGAAAGGGTTAACGGTATTCATCTTAGAAACCTGAAACTCAACCTTGTCTTTGTTTGGCCTCGTATATTAATATGAGTACCGGTAATTACCGATATTATTATTGCAAATTTGTGATCCATTAAAAATATATCTTTTGGCAACATAAAAATGTCTGCTTCTGTCTGTTTGACCAGGTGCCATGTATGGCGGTGCCAATGAGCTGTTCTACAGTCAATTTGACCTTCACACAAGAGAGCAGAAGACCACACAGATCATACTCCTAGAGGTGAGAGGTCATTGTAAAGGTCATGTGGGGTGACAGGTTAAAAGGGGTCAAAATCATGATAGATAGAGGTCACTGTAAAGGTCATGTGAGATGAGAGGTTAATAGGGGTCAAAGTCTTTAGAGGTGAGAGATAATTGTAAAGGTCATTTGAGGTGAGAGGTTAATAGGGGTCAAAGTCATCAGAACTGAGAGGTCTTGAGGTTACAGGTCATGAGAGATGACATGTCACAAGAGGTCATGATAGAGATCTGGAGAGGTCATGAGGTTAGAGGTCATAAGGTTAGAGGTCATGAGAGTTGACATGTCACAAGAGGTCATGATAGAGATCTGGAGAGGTCATGAGAGGTGAGAGGTCTATAGAGGAGAAAGTCTTGAGAGAATAGGAAAGGTTAGATGTCATGAAGGGTACAGATTTGATCATGATGGAATTTGAAATTCAGGATATTCATAAATCTACGGGTTGATCTTTCTATAAAATGTGTTAAAATGTTGTTTTTGTATTGGAATGCACATAGGAATTTATTTAACAGGCATTCAAAACAAATATGTAGTGTATGCACAGTGGCAGTCAGATTCATGAGTGCTTGCTGTTGTGTTAGGGGGAGTTTCAGAAGGTCACTAGTCACTGTAAATTATGTTTTTAGCACCTTTAGGGGAACTTGAAAGATTTTCCCAAATCTTTTTACCTGTTAAAATGTGTTTTTTGAAGAAAAATAAGACCATTATCTTTAATAAATAACAATGGCTATAACAATTGTAATTTGTTGGTAGGATGCCCTCCATAGAATCAAGCTAACCTTTAACAAGGAGTTTGATGAAGTCTACCAGAGAAAACTGCAGGATATCTCCAAAATCAAGGAAAAGAACAAGAAAATAATAAAAAACATGACAGATTTGAGCATCAACGAGGAACTCATTGAGCCCACCCTTAGTGTTCTGGAAAATCCGGAGAGTATTCTGACAGTTGATGAAAGCGAGGTAAGTTCTGTATACAATAAAATACTTTTGACCTCATTGTGTTGTACATGTATTTGTTGTACATGTATTACATATACACTTTACTACAAAGTAAAAGTCACTCTCCAAGTGTTTAAGGGACAGATATATATCCCTATTTCTATTCAAAATTGTCCCAGAAATTCAGCTGTTTCGGTCGTCATCCAACCATTTTCACTGGAACAAATCATGAGTGGATTTTATATTGACGGGGTATCACTTTACATAACTTAAGTATTTGTCTTTGTTCTGCAGGTTAAAGTGGAGAGGTACCTAACACCAGCCCAGAAGAAACAGAAGGAAAAACAAGATAAATTAGCTGAAGAAAGGAGAGCGAGAGAAAAGGGAGATAATGCCCGTGAGCGTGGTCTGGATATGATGATGGGTGGAGTCCTTGAAATCAAGAAAGAAGATGAGCTGAAAAAGGTTTGTATTACATAGATATCTCCTGTCTAATCCGACACCTTGTAGAACACAATAAATAAGTCAGATGGGACAGGATGTTGAAATGCACTGGTTTTATGTAATGGAATAACAGTCTGTTACTATCGATCGTCGGCGACCAGATAGCTCAATTGGTAGAGCATCCGTCTAGAGTTTGGAGGGTCCCGGGTTCGAACCCCGGTCTGGCTGTGCATTTTTCCTCTCCTGTTACATTTGGCGCCCCACAAAATATACCCACAGAAGGTGGTATATAGGGTATCGTGTGTCTTCTGGGTCAAAGACTTTGTTAAAGGAGGGAGGAATGTAGCAGAACTGGACTGTGTCGATCGTCGGCGACCAGATAGCTCAATTGGTAGAGCATCTGTCTAGAGTTTGGAGTGTCCCGGGTTCGAACCCCGGTCTGGCGGTGCATTTTTCCTCTCCTGTTACACTAGTATGTTGGATTAGCCAGAGTGTTGGAAAACTCAGGTCAGATTAGACAGAATGTTGAAACACAAGTCAGACCGGAGATGATGTCAGAATAGCTTAGATGTCAGATTAGACGAGATGTTGAAGATGATGATAATGTCCAAAAATGTATCAAACATGGTTATTGACAAAGTGTTTACTGTATTTACATAGGACGTCCCAAAGCCTGCTTTCATGTCCCAGAAAGAGGAATCTGAGTGGACAGAAGATGAGCAAAAAGCAGCCAAGGAGTACGAGCGCAAAGTCAAAGAACTTGCCGAGGAGAGAGAGAAATATCGCAAGGTAAAGGGTTGTTTTTTTTAACTTTCTGTTCATCCTAGGAGGTTCGAGACACAACGTCACTTATAAATAGTAAACTTGGTACAATTCCGATAATATATCGCCATGGTTACTGTTAGTATACGGAGTCCCCGCTAATAGCTCATCAATGAACTCCAACAGAGCGTAGACAACATGGCGGTATTTGTAATTAGTAGAATTTAATTAATTCAGACTTGTGTTGACTTGTTTCTACTCCAAGGTGAGGAGCCATCATCAGAACATTCTATTAAAAGTTTTAGTTGATGTCTGTTTTAGTGATAAAGAAATTTGTAAAATTTAAAGAAAAAACAATTCAACAGATTGGTGTCAAATGAATACTTTAAAAAAATTTGAAATGGAGTTTGGACGGAAGATCAGAGGTCACATATTTTTAACCTGTTATCACGGTGGTCAAATACGTTCTTCGCTTTCTGCCAGACGAGTGCTTTGAAATTTCTTAGTATGAACCTAAAGACTGTTCTACCCCTGAGAGGTCTTTTCTGTGACATGAGTTCTGGTAAATTTGCAAACTTTACTGTCAATCTTTAACCTTGCATACATATTTGTGAAATGAATGATCGAAAAGCACAAGACACATCCAGGGGTAAAACATGACTTGTGTAAGATGTTTTTTCCAATTATAATTGACAGAACTACAGAATTTATAAAAGGAAAGATTTTGCTCTATATAATACCTTAAGTCTTTTCCTAAACAAATTGATTGAGATGTTTTCAACCATGCCTGTAGCCATTTCAATTGATGCAAGCTGCCAAATTATGTGTCCAGAGGGTATAATCATGTGAATGGTTTGTGTTGTGCAGCAACTGGAGGCGGAACTTCGTAAGATGCAGGGGGTCATCCATGACAGCATGACGTTGTTCGATGAAACCCTCAACCTGTTGTTCATGAAGAAAATCAAGGTCATGATGGTTCTGTATCAGGTGAGTATTTCATTCCCTCAAGTGAAATCACTTTGATCACCATGAGGAAAAGTAATCTCGCTGTTTCCATTGCACAAGGTCTATATATCAGGCCCAACAACAATGTCTGGAGTTCCACCCCGTATGTTTGGTGGCCATCCCCTTATGTCTGGAGCTCCACCACGTATGTCTGGTGGCCCTCCCCTTATGTCTGGAGTTCCACCCCGTATGTCTGGTGGCCCTCCCCTTATGTCTGGAGCTCCACCCCCTATGTCTGGTGGCCCTCCCCTTATGTCTGGAGCTCCACCCCTATGTCTGATGGCCATCCCCTTATGTCTGGAGCTCCACCCCACCGATTTTTTTTATCATTTTATTATTATAAAATATGATCTACCTTGTGAAGACCCCTGAATGGAAAAGAAACTCAGGTCATCTTGCGAAAAAGTATTTACAGCAGAACTTTGATATAAGGCCCCTCGTTTCATTTACCTCTTTGTTAATGACCCTTTTTACTAATTTCAAGGTCCCCTGGTTCCTTTTTGCCTAATATTCCTTTGTATATTTTCTTGGATATATTGCCAAAAGCCCTTTCTAACACCAATATTCCACTGGATAAGTTGTAGTAAAAACGGGTTGGAGGACTCCCACAACTAAATAATTTATGTTATTACTAAGCTTTTGAGCTAATAGCATTAATATTTGAAGTTCAACACTAGTGACAACTGTCTAGATTCATAGATACATACTTGACAATGTCTTCAAAGGGCATTTTTTGCAGGTTTCATGGCATATACATATGTAAAAGTGCTACAGGTTTCTGCTTTTGACAACTGGAAGTTAACAAGCCAGACTGGTATTAATAAAGCAGATCAGGAACACCCCCAGACTTTTGACCCCATATAATAGTTGTGTGAGTCCTAAAACAATCGTTGTTCACTATACTGATTAACAAGATTGACACATTATTTTTCTCTCATATCTTTTAGAGTGAAGACATACGAACATGAGAACCTATGGGACAAGGCTTTAGTAACTTACGACATCGACACGACCAGTCATACAACCGACTCGAGTCTCGGGCTACTGCAGGTCAGAGGTGTTCTGGGACCCTCATCAAAAATAATGATCTTACAAGCTTTATTGAAGCACATTTCACCAGAAATACGCTAAAATACATTGCTATTTTTCAAAATAGGATATTTCAGAATACATTAACAAACATTATTTTACTATTATCAAAGGTCAACTATTACCTTGCGTCTTCTACGTATATACGCAGGGCATTGATAAATTTGTATCCCAGTATTTCAAGGTCATGTCATGTGAGTTATTTGGTTTGTTGCTTGGTAGGGTGAAAGGCTACTAGTCAAAGTTTACTTTATAACTTCTAATATTTTTCAAAGGTAGTGAAACTGGCATTACAGTAAAACCTCGTTATACTGCAACCATTTGTCCAGATAAATTTTGGCGTAATAAAGGGGTTTGGCAATAAATTGATGGGAATGTATAAAGGAATTCTTAAGAAAACCAGAAAAAGGGACACTGAAATATATGTTGGCGGTAAACAAGATGGCAGATGAAACGAGGTTTTACTGTATTGTGACAAACGAGGGGCATTATAACGAGGTTTTACTGTATTGTGACAAACGAGGGGCATTATATAGTGGTTTTACTGTATTTAAACCAGATTTTTATATCTTTGTAATTGTTTATTTTAGGCTCTACAAAACTTTGGTGCCCTGGAGGTGTTAAATAACTACTTCCATGGTATGTCACAAGGAGCAGGCGTCGCCCCTAACATACAGGAGCTACAGTACCAGGCGGCTTGGAAGGCTGGGCAGTGGACACTGGACCCAATACTCAGGTACTAATGGTTAGCTAGGGAAGGACACCCAAGAATTTTGTTGCTGTTGTTTTGCAATTTATTCATTAATTAAAAACTTTGCTGAATAAGCATAAAGAAATAAAGA
The DNA here is from genome assembly GCA_032359455.1 of Chlamys rubida. Taxonomy (NCBI): domain Eukaryota; kingdom Metazoa; phylum Mollusca; class Bivalvia; order Pectinida; family Pectinidae; genus Chlamys; species Chlamys rubida. Next base: position 13,219 of record JAUMHH010193269.1, read on the forward strand.
ATCACAGAAAATAAAACATTTATGAAGAATGATACTGTATTTCTACAACCATTGTTGTGTAGGTCTAACCAGACAGGGTACCACCAGGCTGTGTACTCTGCCCTAAGTGCTGTCAAAGACGACCACCTCTCCCTGGCCTCTACTGCTGTCCAAACAGCCAGGTATACCTATTACAGTCCTACTAGAAATTGTTTATACACAAATCACAGAAATAATAATTCATGAAATCTAGGTAATTTCTAGTATTTAATTTAATTCAAGATTTATACCACCAAATAAAATGTTGATGGCACGCAAAGTTTTCAAGTTCCAATAAATGGTTATGTTATCCCATACTTGATATTTTCTTTAAAACAAACAATGATATTCCTCTGTGTATTGTAATACATGTTATAGAAAATATTTCTATTTGAATCCATTTCCATTATAGGATGTGTGTGATAGAGAGGCTGGGAGAGGGAAGTATGGAGAGTGCCCGCTGTCTATATCCCATGTTAACAGACCTCAACTGTGTCGCACAGATACAGTCTGCTGTCAACTGTAATCTCAGGTAAATCAACTGTGTCGCACAGATACAGTCTGCTGTCAACTGTAATCTCAGGTAAATCAACTGTGTCGCACAGATACAGTCTGCTGTCAACTGTAATCTCAGGTAAATCAACTGTGTCGCACAGATACAGTCTGCTGTCAACTGTAATCTCAGGTAAATCAACTGTGTCGCACAGATACAGTCT
>JAUMHH010193280.1:0-13951 GCA_032359455.1 Chlamys rubida
TTTGGTCTGAAGCATTCTTGGGTGAAGGGGAACCAATTTTGTATTAACGGTAGGTCTGGCCCCCATGCGTGTCAAGGAGCGGGCCTAATACGGGAAATATAACAAATTATTTAAAGTTCTTCTTATTCTGTAGGAATGAACAGATTTGTTCCATATTTGGTCTGAAGCATCCTTGGGTTCAGATGAACCAATTTTGTCTAAACCGTGGCTCTGGCCCCCCAGGGGCCTGAGGGGTGGGTCCCAATAGGGGGAAAATAGCAAATTATTCTTTAAAATTCCTCTTCTTCTGTAGGAATGAAAGGATTTGGTCCATATTTAGTGTGGAGCATCCTTGGGTAACGGGGACTCAATTTTGTATATACGGTGTATCTGACCCCCTGGAGGCAGAGAGGCAGGGCCCAATAGGGAAAATAGAGTTAAAACCTTTAAAAATCCTTCTCCTGCCGTAGGGATTAAGGGATTTTATCTTTATATATTCTGAAGGATCCTTGGGCCAAGGGGACTCAGTTTTGTATAAATGGTGTGTGTGGCCCTCCTCGGGGCAGAGGGGCGGGGACGAATAGGGAAAATAGAGGTAAAACCTTCGAAAATCCTTCTCCTACCGTAGGGATTAAAGGATTTCATTCCAATTTGGTCTGGAGCATCCTTGGGCCAAGGGGACTCAATTTTGTATAATTAGTGAGTTTGGCCCCCCTGGGGCAGAGGGGCGGGGCCCAATAGGGGAAACATAGCAAATTCTTCAAAATCCTTGTTCTTCTGTAGAAATGACAGGATTTTGTTCAAATTTGGTATGAAGCATCCTTGTGTGAAGGGGACTCAATTTTGTATATACGGTGTGTCTGACCCCCCTGGAGGCAGAGACACAGGGCCCAACCTTGCACTCCCCTGAGGACTTTCTCTCGATATGCTTTAGGAATAACTAGCTGCTGCACAGGATCACCGTTTACTGTGGTATCTCTATACAAAACACATTTGTGTAGCCGCAGCAGCCGGCATTCCCGCATAAACCGACACACCTCCCCAGGTTCGTGTTGTATTATTTTTTTATCAGGTCGAACACCCTCCCTGACAAACTCTATCACCCTCCTAAGATGTTTATCTAAGGATTGTTGTTTTTCCCAATCCACACCAGAGAGTTTCACATTCCCTAATTCTAGGGTGTTGTTCTCCGGTTCTAGGGATGATGTATTTGAGAGTACTACAGTTTCTGCCAAAGGTAACTCCTCCCTAGTGGACAAACCAGCACAGGTAACTGCTCTCACTACATCTGGGAAAACTTCCTCTTGCCGATACGGTCGTCTTGACAACCCGTCCGCATCCCCATTGAGACGGCCCGCTCTATAAACTAAGTTAAAGTTATAGTTTGAGAGTGCGGCTAACCACCTATGACTTGCTGCGTCCAGCTTCGCCGTGGTCGTCACATAGGTTAGAGGGTTGTTATCTGTACGTACCTCAAAAGTATTGCCATATAGGTAATCATGGAACTTGTCAGTGAGTGCCCATTTGAGACAAAGAAATTCCAACTTATGAGCTGGGTAGTTCTTTTCACTGGGACGTAAACCTCTACTGGCATATGCGATTACCCTTTCATGGCCACCTTGGTTCTGGTACAGCACAGCTCCCAAACCTTCCACAGAGGCATCTGTATTAACAATGAAAGGCTTAGCGAAGTCTGCATATGCTAACACTGGTGGAGAAGCTAGAAGACTATCAATGGTGTCAAAAGCCTTCTGCTGACTCTCCCCCCATTCCCAAGGAATCTTTTTATTTGGTCCCTTCACAGTTGTGTGGGTACAGTATCCCACAAGATCATTTAAAGGTTTTATGACTTTCGCATAATCATTGATGAACCTCCTGTAGAACCCTATGAAACCTAGAAAGGAGCGTAGCGTCTTAACATTGACAGGTTAGGGCCATGCCTTCAACGCTTCAAGTTTATCTGGTTCAGCTTGAATTCCATTCTCAGAAACAATGTACCCTCGATAGCACACTTGAGACTTAAAGAATTCATATTTGGAGGGTTTCAGCTTTAAGCCATGTTTTTCTAGCCGTTCAAACACACTCTCCAACCTTTTTAGGTGCTCCTCAAAGTTGTCAGAAAAAATAAGAATGTCATCTAAGAAAACTAAACATCCCTTTAGATGGCTTTCTCCCATGAAGGTTTGCATCAAGCTTTGAAAAATCGCTGGTGCATTAGTTAAACCAAATGGCATGCGGTTACATTCAAAGAAACCTAGCGGGCCCACAGAAAAGGCTGTATTGGCCTTGTTCTCCTCTTTTATCTCGACCTGCCAGTAACCAGACCTCAGGTCCAGTTTACTGACGTATCTGGATCCAATAAGGGAGCCCATGGTTTCCTCCACCCTAGGAAGGGTATAGGCGTCCTTAATGGTTTTCCCATTGAGCTTACGAAGATCTATGCAAAACCTTAGGGATCCATCTTTTTTTCGAACAAGGACGACGTTCGAGCAGTAGGGGCTGTGAGACTCTCTGATAACATCAGAGTCTAACATCTCCTTAAGATGTTGCCTCACCTCATCATGCATCCCTGGTGGAATGCGACGGTATGGTTCCTTAAATGGAACATCATCTGATAGTTTCTTGTGTTTCACCAGGTCTGTTTTCCCCAGATCTGTAAAAGATGTGGAAAAGATATGCTGCCACTTACCAAGTATCTGGTAAGCTCTCTCCAAATGTTCAGCAGAGAGGATGTCCTTGTTTATAGCTACCCCCAGTTTATCCCACCACTCCCCCTCAACCTTATACTTGGAGGATTTGGTGACATTTTTCTCAGAGGGTTCTGGAGACCATCTGTCCATTACCTACACATCAGAAATCTTACTGGACAAACTGTTAATAAGTTTGGCCACCGAGACATTTGTATCACACTTGACTATGTGCTACACCTGACTATGTGCTATATAAAATTGCCTGATGACCATGACATAGATTTTTCGTCTTTTTCAATTATTTCTTTGAGTCTATTAGCACAGAGGCGAGGGAATAGCCGTACATTTAAAACTTTGTATGCGTTATTTAAATAACACAGTAACTTCTAAAATTAAACCCAGAAGGATAGCGAAAACACGAAACCTATAACTACCATCATAAAGAGAGTTATAAAGAAAAAACTTTTGTCAATAAATCGCATTAAGTCTTCTTTCATAGAAATCTTTGATAGCTTTTTTGCGTCACGACAAATTGTTTCCTCTATTGCGTTATCATCCTCCATCCTTCCTGTATCTATAACTTTATTATCAGCATCCCCTTTACTGATGGTGTCGACTGGTTTGTGAAATCCTGGCCGTGAGGCAATCCTCAACAGCCAGCAAGGGAACCTGCGTATATCGGTCACAGTCTCACAGCGCAGGGTGAATATCGTCAACACGATCAGCAGGCAACTGTAAAACATAGCCACGAGGAGGTAATATGAAACCCCTGCCATTGGATCGGAAACCTTCGGCATGTTTTCTCCGATAAGCGTCATATATACGGCCAACGACAGGAACATGGTGATTGTGTAGGAAATCCGCTCTCCTGAGGAGGCAGGCAAGAGGAACACAAACGGGTTGAGGAAACACAAAAGCTGCACAGGTATAGTCATTGATATGATGAAATATGCAGAACGTCTTGTCAGGTGAATTGAAAAGTCTAATATGGAGGAGTGAGGTCCAAAATCAGTGTTGTTTGTGACTGATGTCCAGTCGATGTTCCACTCGCCTTTAGGCTTATAGTAAACCATGCTGATGTCAGGACGTGCTATGATGAATACCATCTCAGAAGCTGCAAACATCCATGACGCAATCTGCATGACACACGTTTGTGAATCTTTAGGAAACCTGGTCATGTCGAAGCTGCAACTAGCCTTTACATGTCAACCTGGCGAAGATGTTACAGAGCCATTAGAGTATACCCTTACGTCGTAAGCATCGTAAGAGAAATCCGACAAATCGTCAGATGATGTTGTAATGTATATTCGAGGTTTCCACACATTTGACGAGTTAAACACGAAAGAGGTGATACCGAATTCGCTTGGGTCCCACGCAAGGCGGTAATCAGTCCAAAACAATGTGAGGCCACAGTTAAGGGTGATTGTTCCGGTCACTTCGTCTAGGTCTAAAATAGAGATCAGGTACATATCAATGGTGACGTGTATTGGGTCACTCAGGTTATAAACTGGCCGAAAGTCTTTGGTATAGTTCTTGAACAGAGTATTCCTCAGTCTTACCAAGTCATCCATAGTACCTTGTGTATGTGCACATGATATGAGGACGTCACTGTACATTACGAAGATAAGCAATGCATGAATCCTTGTCATTTTCAGTCATAGAATATATTTGTTTAAGTAGATTGGCTGTAAAAGATATAAAAACGAAATGACAATGCATGAGTTAAAAATTTAGCATTTGACAACATGCAAAGTTTGTCTGCTTAGTTAAAAGAAATGTAATCTTTCCAAGAAAGTGTAGAAATGCAAGTTATTTTTCCATATGGATGAAGTAATAATGCTGTTCTTTCTGATTGTTATCTTACCATACAAACAAATATGTTACAACTAAATACCAGAAATATCAGTGCAAAGGACATACATCCGAACGAACTTAGAGCTAACATGTTAGCATTCCATTGAATCATTCTGCTTACTTTACTATTTCAACAATACACATATTCATAGTAATTAATATAACGCATATAAGAATAAATGTATAGAAGCCCATATTCCGTTTAAACTAATTTAATCATACCTGATAAAATTGAAGGTTTACGCTGTACAAACTATCAAACGACGTATCCGAAGGACGCATTGCACCAGGACAGAGTCTCAACACTATGACGAATCTTTACGGAATAATTCAATTTATAGTGTTGTGTTCGATTGCTCCAATCTATCAATACATGACTGGTTTGACAAGAGATTGGCGAGCGTATGGCGTGATCTGCTACCAATATCTACAAAATATTTGACTTGTTCGAATCGAGAGCGTTATAACACCATCATTAGTAAAATCAATGCGGACTAATGGCGTCATTTACTAAGATCGATTACTTTTGTTTGTATTGTTAAAAGAGCTGTGTTTGATACAGAGATAGCAGTCGTGATGTTGCAGTAGATTATACCTGTGTTTTCATTTTCTAATTGCGTTCTCTTTATTAATGTGTACGTCCATGATTGATTTTTAGCAATAATTGTTGAAAGTTACGTACAGTTTAACAGGGGGTTGATATGGCGGGTTTTATTTTAGGATAAAAATGATAAAAGCAATCAAGCATTTTGTTAACTTTTGTATTCACTATGGCGGGAAGTTCAACTGTCTTTCTATACATTTACAATAATTTTGCTGTCATTCCAAAAACAAAAATAGTATATTATTTAAGGCAGTTCAAACGTTTTGACATAATACCGAATTATATTGTAAATAGAGTATTATAATCATAAGTAGCTTGGTCGTTACCGCCTGTACCATCAAAAGGTATAATGATTGATTTTCAATGGCAGATGATTCTATTAACTTTAATAGATACATTTCGTTCCTATAAACATTGATAAATTAAAAAGACCAGTCACTCCGTAAGTCAGAAAATTGTGAAAAAGAGGCTTTATTTTCGTTGGAGATGCAAAACAGCCTTTTTTTTAAATTACACTTAGTGCATCGTCATCCCGCCAACTCAACAGTGTTATAGAAACTGTTTCAGTGTTGTGTATGCTCTGAGCACAAATATGACACTTTTGTTGTTCCTGCATCATATATATTCACTAAGAACTTATGTATTTGTGTAATGTGAGATTATGTGTCTGATTCTGTGTTTATGCAGGGACGATAACCAATACAAATACGAGAGTACGGAAGTGTCGACAAAACCAAAATTCGAACTTAAAACGATAAAACTAGGACGAAATAGGAACAGAGGAAAGATTTACATGTAGACCATTGAAACAGTACAAGGACAACAAGAACAGGTGTTCCGAAAGGGTAAGCGTCTGCTGTTCCATCGACGACACCCGCCACGTAAATCTAGGTCAAATTCAAGTCATGTCACGCCCCCACATCGAGGACTAGGGAAATGACAACATAACCACAAGGCAGTCTCATGAGCATGATAAAAACATCGACCTTCATATCAAAGAGAGAGAAAAAGCACGCTTCTCTGCAACATCCCAATGTAGGAAATAAAACTTGTCCATAGTCTTCATCAACCTGCATCTTTGGAAACCCTGTGTTATAAGTCATCAAAGATAAATCCATAGGTTCATGGCACTTCGAGAGCCCCATGTACAGTAGATCTCCGTGTGTTTACCATGGTGACGCAATCTATTGTGACTGGTGTTTACCACACGGTATTATATTTTGTATGGAATAAATAGGTGGAACTTCATTTCGTTTGTTCAGCTTTTGATATCAAGTCACATGAGAATTAAATGTAATCGAACTCCAGATCCAACTAACAGGATCGACGTTTACACTTTTTACTGGTACAACAATGTATATAAATATATGATGTAAGTTTGGTTGTACTTTTACTTTTACTTTTTCTGTAAACAGCGCGAAGTTAAACCTAATTTTTTCATATTGTAACATGTCACCATTAAGTGACACATTTCTTTCTATGATTACTGTCAATAAAGTTATAGCTGGCAGATTTTATTGAACCATTGACTATAAACGTTTCATGTAATGCATCAAATGTATTAACAAATACGATAATTGCATTGGTTAAGTGCAATTTATTACACACCAAAGCCTAGTTATTCAGTATAATACTAAATGTTTCCGTTTATTTACCCCTTCTCATTCAAGTCGAGCAATTAATGTAACCATTCAGTTTCTTAAATTGGATTGTGGAATTGTCGTGTGTCACTGAATATACTCATATAAAGTGTTTACTTTGAGCAAGCTTTGATCTGATGGGTTCGTGTGTCAAAAACAATGCGTGGGGTTAATGCAACAAGGTGCTTTTGACAATTTTCAAAGTTTTGAGTAAACGGCAAAACAAACTTTCAAATGTGTTTCTCTGCAACTGTGTGATTTATATATCTCAATATTACCAACCAAATTAAAGATTTAGTGATTATATATCATTTGACAAAATGAAAAGGTCAAAGGTCAATATTGACCTTGTCATTTAAGGTCATTTAGAAAAAGGCACCTTGTTGCGTGGTGAAATTGATCATATATTAAATGCAACAAGGTGCTTTTAGTAAAGAAAGCACCTTGTTGCATCAAAATGGAATCAAATCAGAACAAGTTGTTTCATGCAACAAAGTGTTTATTTATATTTTATTGCATTCAAATGCATATACATTTAATCAGAGTACACATATGAGATACATATTAATGATTATACGGTTTTTGTGTACAAAACAATGCTCACGGATGCTGTTTAGTGGCTTGTTTCCGGAATGAAATCGGGATAAAAGGTCAACTATGTAGTGCCAGCAGTTGATGTACATCTGTACTTACCATTATATATGTGTGAGTGAACCATTGCTTTGTATATTATTTTGTAAATAGTCTTGCAATTATCAGGTAATACAGAACGGTTATATATAGCTACACTATTTCTATGTCAGTGGTCTCCTCCTCATCCTCCTCGTCACTTGGCAGCAAGTCTTTTTTTGTTTTGTCAGTAACTAAAGCGTTGTAGTAGGCATGACAATCCTCAGGTATTATTCCAGACCGACACAATGACAGTAGGTCATTTTTTTTGGCCACTGACACTGGCCGTTTTTCAGTGTAGCATGCCTTCAGCTGGTAGTGTCCGTGTGATGACCGCCGCCTTGTAACCCGAATTTCAAGAAACTGAGCCGGATCATACGTGTAATTGACAAATAAAGTGTCTGGTGTTTCCTTCCTCACTTGTAACCACTTAATGTTCATCCAGTTGACGCGTTTGCCTTGAACATCAAACTTCATGTTCCCATACATTTCGGTTTTTAGAGCTTGTAGGTCATACAAATCGTTGAATTTCAGTGGAATCACTACATATGGCTTATTCCTCCTTGCCATTGCAATCACAGTTGCCCAATGACTAGGAACGTTGATTGGGGTATTTTTCTTGGCATGTTCAACAGCTGAGTGAATGGAATCGGATTCCATATGGGAATGTCCCGATTCAAAGAACTTTTGGTTGATTTCTTGCAGATGCTCGCCTTTCTTCATGGCGTACAATAGCCCCCACTTGCCATGAATTGATTTCGGTTTCCCCACATGTGTAGTATGGTATTTCCTTCAAATTGATGGTTTGCTCTGAAACCGAGCTGATGTGTTTGAGTACGCAACTTCCAATCGCATTTGCTCCACTCCCACCTTGAGTTTCATCCCATATGTAACATGTTCCCTTTTGATCAGCGAGTGAATAGTACAAGTTGTAGTACAACTCACCAACAAGAGAACAGGGAGTTGGTAGCACAGCTTCCAAATCAAACGTTGAAACATGAACCGATTTGTCGTTTCTTGCTCTGTCTTTGTCTTTTTGTTTTTCCTCTCGTGCCCACATTTTCATCTGTTGATGTCTGCTATATTCTAATTCCATATCCTCATTTAAAGTACCGTCACGTTTTCTCTGATCATAACGATTACAAACAGAGCACTGGTCTTTTTTTGGTTTGTGAAAGGACATGTTGAAGTTCTCACAAAATGCTTTTCTATAAAAGCTTTCTGATATCGGACACTTCTCACTTGGGTAATGTTTCTCTTTGAAAAGTTTGAACATGATTTTGATGTTAAGCCCTGCTCCTAGATAACTTTTCTTGGATGTCAAACGGGAATAATGAGACTCCATAGTGGGGAATGATTTGATGTGGTCATGAATCTGTTTAACAACAGGTTGTGGTATCTTGTTAGCAGATGCTTTTGATCCTCGCCTGTCCTGTCCTACAAATGTGCCCAGGTATTTCTTCTGAATTGCATAATCAATGGTTTTCTTTCCAATGCTTAGTGTTTTCAGAAAAAAATGTTTGCAGACACGATGTTTGATTCCATTGACCGTGAACTGAAACACATTGGAGAATGTTTTCCTTTTTGTACTCTTTTTGTTTTTCTTGGGTAACATTCTGACATATAAACGAACGTTGTTTGTCATAATCCCCCAGCTGCCAGTATGTTGTGAACAGTTCTTGTCTTTCCTCCTCTGATATCTTTGAGGAACACTTGGATCTGCAAGTGATACAGTTAACTTTTCCTAGGGTTTTAGCTTCCACTTTCTTTCCTCTGCTTGATGTATACGATTAACCATTATTTCTCAATTCTTTTCGCTGGTTTCTCTTCCATTGTTGGGCATTGCATTTTCGTTTGCGAAAGATGTTTCTACGCAGAGGGCTCTTGTATGAAGCAACTTTGTGAGGTGTAACTGTGGTTGCCTGTCCGGGAACCTTCTTTGTCGGTGTCCTTTCATGCATAGCTGCAGTCTCATGTTCATCAGCTGCTGAATTGGTGACTGGACGGACATCAATATGTTGTACAGCATCATAATGTTCTTGTCCTCTCATGGCAACGCATGCTATTTTAATGAATTTCTCAGTGGTGTCCTCATTCAAGTCTGGTTGTATATCATATACAGGGTTTTCAACCCTGCTTGAATAGATCCTTACAGGCGTCTTGTATATATTGGCCAGTGCGAGTGGAACACAGTCTGCTAGGTCTGTGTTCCATGTTGAATCCTCCTTTAATTTGTCAACCTCCTCTCCATACTTTCTTTGATCATCTTCTTGTTGTGTGGATAACCGGAATGCTTTGTAATGCTCATAATTGTCGCGCAAATGGTTGGCAATGTCTGATCTTAGCGATTGCACTGTGGTGGGGGCATCGTCCAGTTGAGGTAGAACAGCATGCATAAAACAATTCCCATCGGCACTAACAGGATATCTTTTTAAATTGTTACTTGTCAAGAGATTTTCCAGTCGTTTTTTGTGATATGATTCAATCATCTGGTGTATTTTGGCTGTTGTTGCACTTCTCGCCAGTGCATGTTGTAGAGCGTTGGTTGTTCTTTTCTTTGCATTTTTATTATTTCCATGAGACCTTGCAGTCTTTTTAGTTTGAATATCTTTTACTGGACGATTTGTGTTGTGCAATGATTTTTGTTTCTTTCTTTTCACATCTGTGTGTTGCCTTGTTTTTCCTCTCCTTCGTTTTTTTGGTTTTGAAATCTGAGGAAGGTGGTCGTCCTGGTCCTCACTAGTTGAAATATTATTCTTGAGGAATGATGGATCCTCCTCAGAGTCTGATGAGTTGATATCCTTCTGTGTTGGCTCATACGTTTGATCTCTATCATCATCAGCAGCATCAGCATCAGCATCATCAGAAGTATGCACTTTATTTTGAAGACGCTTTCTGAGCGTCGCTCAGGGAAGATTTTCTTCTTCATCAGTGTCCATACTTTCACTAATTTTGACACCCGTTGGTTCATTTGAGGGTGCATGTATGGTTTCCGGACATTGTGTTGCTTTCAAGTGTTCTTCGTCTATTTTGTCGAATACAGAGTCCGACATATCCGACCACTGGCTTGATAGTGTATCGTCATTGCATTCTGTTTCATTGCTGGCCATCTGTAATAATAATAAATGCAAACGCTGTTATGGATTGTACAGTAAATTGTAAATAAAAACAAATTATGTATCTATAACAAAGTGTGTATACATGTACATCTATTTAAACAAATATAAAACAACTACGACTGTATATTATACTAACCATTTACATTTTAAGATACATATAACGCCATTGACAGACTAGCTTATATAATACAATAGATAATTATATTTACTATACAAACATTGCTATTAATAAATTAATAATTCTTACCTTTTACTTTACCAGCATTCCCTTTTATACAAGCATCAATGTAGTTTCAAGACTGTTGTACGTGTGGCTAGTTGTAAAATTATACAATAATGAACGAATAATTCCACAGAACAATAATGGAATGTGTATACATCAGTATTTTAATCACAAGGTATTTTAACATTTATAAACAAACTGTGTATGTGATGAAAGCCACAAGGTGCCTTATCAATTAATTGGCTAGTAATGTGAAGCCCAAATCCATTACATCCAGCGTGCTACAAGGTGCCTTATCTGAAAAAGCACCTTGTTGCAGTGACTCATGTTCATATGTCACCTTGTTGCCCTAATGGTTTTCCCCATTTTACAAATAGCCCCTATTGGTAATTAGCATATAACTTAATTAATTATTAACGAATTGCTTCAAAACTTTTACACATGGAAGAAATCACTTTTCTCAATACAAAAGTGCCAAAAAGTGATTTTCGTCAAAAACGTCATATGGCACCTTGTTGCATTAACCCCACGATAATAATTGTGATAATTTTTCAGTAAGAAAGAAAGGTTGGGCGAATAACATGATCATAACGCCACAAACTTGAACTGGAATTATGAAAATATTCTATCATGTGCCCCAACCTAGGCATACAGGTGGGGTTCTGAAACTAGCGATTACCTGCAAAATATGGTTGGAAGATCAGTGATATTCTCAAACATGTGCCCTACACAACTGTCTGAGCGGATAGTATCTAAGAACATGAATAAATAAATGTGTATGACATGCTGCACACTCATTCGTCTGAACTTATGACCCTTTAAAGCGTATACACACGTGATAAAGTTCTCTTCCTGTTAAGACGTTTTAGAGTTTATCAAGTGACTATTTCCTTTAAAGTTAACCATCGCTGTCAATGCATATCACACAAGGGAGCGTTTCTTTCCGCCCTTAATATGAGACGAGCAACACACACGAAAAAGTTACTTACGGCAGTAACATAATGACTGCAACAATGGATCTGTATATGCAATTGTAGTGAATTAAAGTTGCTGGAAATTGTGTATGTAGAGAATAGTACATGGTAAAATCCTTAGCACATGCCATATCAGCCCGGGGACCCAATATCAGACCGATGGCTTTAGTACCAAGTATATGATAAATTCACAAGTGTTTGCACGTAGATCTGTTCATCAAGCATTCTGTAGAGCCAGCGTAGAGCAAGCAAGTTACATATATGACCAAATCCGTTCCGTCATCAGTTACGTATGTTTTTGTACTGCAACCAAAAGAAATTGGATATCCACAATTAAGGTTTATTGGTGTGTTATTTCTCAGACAGAGAAAATAAATAAATAAACACTCCAGCAGGAAAGCATGTATTTTTAAAGTTTATAAGATTGATATCTTTGTTAATTATGCATGATATTTATCTTGTTTAAACAGAGCAAAAACAACAAGTGATCATAATCATTTTTTCTTAAAGATGATACATTTTTTTTGTAGCAGTAACAATTCGATTTCATATCGACAAAATACATTTTATTATCGTAATAAGGAAAAGAATAAATACATACAATTAAAACCGCGGTGGCCAAGTGGTTAAGGCGTCTAACATTCTGCTACCAATAGCCCTCCACCACTGGGTCGCGGGTTCGAGGCCTATGTGGGCCAGTTGCCAGGTACTGGCCGTAGGGCGGTGGTTTTCCTCCGGGAACTCCGGCTTTCCTCCACCAACAAAACCTGGCACGTCCTCAAACATTATGACATTTCCAACAATGTGATACTAATGATTACGTCACCACCAACCATTATAACATTTACCTACAAAATGATCCTAATGATTACGTCACCACCAACCATTATGACATTATCCTTCAATGTGATACTAATGATTACGTCATCACCAAACATTATAACATTTACCTACAAAATGATACTAATAATTACGGCACCACCAAACATTATAACATTTACTTACAATATGATACTAATTATTACGTCACCACCAAACATTATAACATTTACTTACAATATGATACTAATTATTACGTCACCACCAACCATTATGACATCAACCTGTATCGTGATAATAATGATCCCTAATGATCTAACACTTTGTTATTAACATACAATGTGATATTTCAACAAGACAATATGACATTCCCCCATTATGTAACATTTATGATTCCTACCAAACAATCTTAAAGCAAGACAATTAAAATTTCAGGATTATAAACTTTCTGATTTTTTGAAGAAAGATATCCCCTGCCCTTTTTTATGTATTTACAGAGTTTAACAAGATTTAAACAAACATCACACTTTATGTGTAACTCTAGAACTGTCCTTAGTATCAGGGTGGAGTGAGATAACGCGTGTTGTTGACTTGTAGTGTTCCTACTTATGTATGTAATTGAAACATAGCACTTCCTTGTACTAACAATCAATCTTGCCACATTACACATCTTCCATACCGCAGTCAAACTTACAACGTCACACATCTACTAATACCAGGAACAATTTAATAACTTACACGTCCTCAATAACAGAACAATTCATATATAATTGCAATTCACGACAATCTCTCGAGATTATACTTTTTAAGTATAACAATGAAATTAAAGAGTTTACACTTGCTAAATGTCTGAATATCATAATAAAAAATACTACTTTGTTTGTTTTTGTGAAATTTATATGGAATATTAAACTTCATAAAATAAAGCTAACAACATTTCGCTATCAGAATTACATCAGACATGGTACACTTCCTCTCGCCACAATTATACTTAAGATATCTTACTTCCCCAATGTCACATTGCTCTCTCTCTATAAATCACATTTAAACTAAATATATTACATTAAATTATTACACAATTACGTCATACCACAAATATCTTTTCTAATATTACATTTCTTCAAAATCACATTCTAACCAACCAAAACTGGATCCCTCGTTATCAATATCACAATGGAACATACCACAACACACTTCCTCGTTATCAATATCACAATGAACGCAACACAACACACGTCCTCATTATCTGTATCACAATGGCACATACCAAAACACACTTCCTCGTTATCTAAATCACAGTGGAACATACCACAACACACTTCCTCATTATCTATATCACAATGGCACATACCACAACACACTTCCTCATTATCTATATCA